>JAOTQJ010154912.1:18427-30177 GCA_025642045.1 Solanum sejunctum | reverse complement strand
TTGTGCAATAAGTATGCCAGAAATAAGGCAGAATAAAGGTAAAGGGAAGGGAATAGAAGTGGTGGTTGGTATACCCATCTAGGTGAGACAACAAAATGAGATTCGAGAGGAGTCTTTGTCACAAACATCTCCAATTCCTTTGGGGTATTTGAATGACACAGGGCTAAAACATAGGACTTGGAACCGCAGGGCTGAATGACACAGGGCTGAAACATAGGACTTGGAACCACAGAAAGCACTTGACATGTCACCATAAGCTTGAATAGAATGAAGGAAATATGGATATTGCTTCTGCATGCCCGGACCAGCTACCCTAGAAACACATATGAATAGATGTCTCTTCCAAAGGGTCTTGACGAACACTATATCCTCATCAATCAACTTCTACACTCTTCAATCCAATACCTCCACCAGGGCCTCCTTCTAAGCCAACTTATCCTCCACTTTACCCATAATCTCAAGGAGTTCTATTGCACTAGACTCAGCCACACATCCCATCAACCTAGAAGCATGAAGAACCAGACAAGCCAAACCCCTATCTATAGGCAATCTCAAACTTATGCAACCTTACCAACTTCTCTCTTAATCTTATAAGGACTCACAACCATAACTCATTTGTCAACCTTAACCATACCTATCTTACTTGTCGCCATGAACGACCATCTCCCTCTTAAGAGACTACCTCCACTCTACTATCTTTCTATCGAAAACTTCTAAATCTAATAAGGTGGAATCAAGGCTTTGCTTAATCTAGACCTCATAGCCAAAGAAGATTTGGAACCACCAATAATGCTACACCACCGTGCTCTACTTCCCTCAAGCTAGCTTCCAACCTAACCCACTGATGGATCCCACTAGTCTCTTTTTTTCCACCATTATCGACATATGCTAAGCTACCCATAGGCACCCTTCTTAGAGCACCAACCACAACACTAGTCCTATTGGAAAAATAATGCACACTCATTACTTAATCTTTAAGAATTCTAGCCACCTTCTTGCTACACACAATGCACACTTATCATATTTAGCAAATAACCTCTCATCCTCCAAGACTTATGACATATCCCCAAATGATTCACAATCTCTAAACAAATCAAGACCTCATTACTAGAGACTGCCATAAACATATCAAGCCAGGGATTTAAGACCCTATTCATGAAACCAATAGACACAAACAGTGCACAAGCCCATCTAACAAATCCACTAATGATAAAAATTCTTATTCTTAGTTTAAAAGGGCACTCAAGTATATCACCTAACCTCCTCCACACTTGACAACAAAACCCTAACTTCAAATAAACCTTAGAGAAGTGACTAAACCATCATAGTTGACTAAATAGATCGATCATCCTTACCCATCATATTACAAAGTTACGGGTTCTACACTCATTAAAAACATGCTATACAAGTAGCCCAAACTACCACAAGACCTCTAACCCATCAAGCTAAGTTCAACCAAGACCATAAGACAAGGCTCTATGCAACAAGAATATAGGGAAACCCTTATAGATCCCCTCTCAATCCATCATTGCTAAGTCGACATCCCATAAGAATACTTATAATATACATATGCATACTTTCAAAGAGGTAATAGTCATTTTTTTCCAAATCATTTCAATACACAATTGGGCTAAAAAGCCAAAAACTATTCATAATAATTCATATTTAGGGTCAAATGCTAAAATCATAATTTCATAGTCATAATACTCATCCATAGGAATAGCCCATCATATACAAAATGGTCCAAGTAGCCAAAATGCTTAAAGAGCTAAAATCAAAGACATATATGTGATCAGAATATTATCATAACCAACCTTTTATCAAAATCATACCATAAAACGAAATTGGGCTTACCCATAACATAATTTTTCAAAATAATTCATGTACATGAATGCATTTGCTATGAACAATGAGGAAACGACATGGGTAATTAAGACTCCATTTAAAAATCTACATATATAATATGAAATGGTAGTGAAAACATAACTAATTCCATATTTAAATCCATAGTGTAATCTCTCTTGCATAAATAATTTGAAAAGGGAATATACATACTTATAACTTCACAAACCCAAAGTAAATCCTTCATATAACAGTTTAAATCACATTAATATCATAAATAAACACTACCCAGGCATCAATAGAATTTTAGGAATCATAATATTCAAATGCCAAATTGAAATAAGTAAAATCCATGTAGGTTTTCTTGAAAATAATTTTGGGTCTTCTTAGGGATCAAGGATCAAGCTACATACACATGAATCCAACTAGCATCAAGGAATAACACAAGAAATCGCAGCTGGCGAACCTATCAAATGACCCTACTCAAAACATTGGTCATAACATGGCCTTTCATAGGGTCAACTAAGTCATAGGAGCAACAATAGAAGAGAACCTACTCATAATCTCCAATAATAACCCACTAAACCTAAGAGGCTCCTAATATTCGATGAAGTCAAAGGTCTAGGCTAATCTCTAATCACCTTCGTCTTAATAAGGTCCACCATAATACCATCATTCAGCACCACACAACCTGGGAAGGCAACCTCTTACCACCAAAATTCCCATCTCTCCTATTAGCAACCAACCTTCTTCCTTAAACTTGTAGTACTACCCTTATATGACACACATGCACTACCTCCTTAGGGAATGAACCATATTATCATCACCAAAACCACCTTAAAACTATTAGAGTAGGGAGTAAATATCTTACTCATTCAAGGCCTCATCTACTACCAACAACGATTCTATTACAAAGAAACTTAGGTTCAACACCTCTAATTTTCACAAGATGATAAATGCAAACCCTTGGAGATCAATTATACCTAATGACAAGAAATTAACTTACCTCCCTTTCTAACATTTATCAACTCCCCACTCAAAGATAGACTTATTAGTGGGTCAAATTCTAACTCCATTGGTCCTACCACCAAAGATATACATACGCATGCAACTATTCCATACCAAGTACAACATCAAAATCAACCATATAAAATTGAACAAGCTATAAAGCAAGACAAAATACAATACAAACTTGGATCAATACCTATGAACTTTCTATCAACAATAACCCAACCAAGAGAATAGACACCAAAGATCCACAAAACCACTTGGGCACACAAGAAGCCCCACCATCTACTAAAATAATAGAGAAGAAATAGTGAAACTCAAATCCATCAAAATCAAAACCTTTTACTTACCTTTCTTTGACTTTCTCCTTGAAGAGGCATGATCAACTAAAAGAGCAAAGAATATTCATTAGAGGGGAAATCCCTATCTTGCTTCTATAGCACAACAAAGACCATGATAAAGGGAAATATTTCCTAAAATATCTTATAGCCTCCTACTCATAGTTGTAGTGCACAATACAACCATGAATAAGACTCTAATTGGCGCAGTATGTTGGACTCTGAGGATCTATCAACCTAGTGCTCTGATACCATCTTTGTCATGATCCAAGCCTAGATCCTAGACGTGACTGATAAATTGAGAACTCGAAGGGACCCCAAACAAGCCTCATAGCATATCATTACACATCCTTGGTCATGGAAGCAATGTAAAACAATGTAGTATGGAATAATAGATAGGCATCATAATCAAAATACATAATATTAAGCAATAGGAATAATACATAATATGGCATATATGATCTATGCTTAAGTAAATAATGCTTAAGTACTCATGCTCATGTAGGATATCATATGTGTAGAAGAGACCAAACTAGTTGTTAAAGGTATAAACCCCTTTGTAGTTGTGTGGTATAAACCCCTCATATGGTTGATGGTAATCATATCTTACCAATAAGCTGACGAAGTATAAACCCCCTGCATGGTTGATAAGTATAAACCTCTAACATAGTTACTTAGGCTCTTATCCCTCTAGATCGGGTATGGTCTAGTGCAATACTTTATATAGAGTATATCATATACATAAGCTCATTTCATAATCATAACATCATTCATATCATATCTCATGCTTTGGACCTTTAATTCCCCAAGAAACAACATCTAGCCATTTTATCGAACACTTTAAGGGTGTGTAATGCTAGTGTAAAATCATAAAAAATATTAGAATAAAATCATACAAGAAAATCCATTGTAAATCGATCGATCAACACCTTGTAACACCCTCAAGACATATTCATCAAAACCCATTCTCAGATCTTACAATAGATCAATGATTTATAACTCAAAACATAGAAAAATAGTCACAACTTTATGGATGCACATTGTTTTGGTCCCTATAAGTGTGGTTAGCGATGCCTCCACGTCATGGAGCAGATATGGATGCACATTGTTTTGGTCCCTATAAGAAAAGAATTAATGCTAGTTATCCAGTGTTGATCCATGATTCCTCCAATCCCGGATTCATCGTAGATGCACACTAGTTAGAAAAAAAAAGGAGAAAAAATTTCTTTTTTTCTATTTAGTCATTTTCTATTTAGGGTGTCTACATATTTGTAGAGGTTTACTTTGTGGTCAAATGTAAATAAATAGAATTACTTTTAGCATAAATTAAAGGAGGGCAACAAGGGTTGTTGAATAAAGAAAGCATGAAAGGAGGTGAAGTGTGTGCTACGAGCACATGGGAATTTAACCATGTCAGCCATATCCAAAAATGTAGCCCACTGACAATCTACATTACAGCCAAACAAAGACCTACATAATTCTCTAAGAAAAGTTCCAACTAGGTCTACATTTACATTAAGGGCAAACCTATGGAATCTAGAAGCAACGTAAGACATCTTTTCAGAGAGTGAGAGTTGTTTATATACCCATTCTTAATCTTTTGTTAAAGTTTTAGTGTTGTGTATGGGTAATTCTTCTTGGTGAGGGCACATGATCATTCAAGGTCAATAACTGGATGAACTATTAAATATTCTGCATGATTCTACATATATATATGAGTGCTAGGAGAAAGTAGTTGCTAGCTAGGGCACAGGAACTGGTGACCATGGTTCATAGAGTGCGGTCGCATGATGTTCGTTGTACATATTACCATAGCGAGTCTCATGCATGTGTAGTAGTTGTCCTAAGAACAGACAAAACTCTAAGTGTGGGGTGGTTATCTTAGGCATATTAGTATGCCTAATTAGTCAATCATACTCATAAATAGAGATAAGTCAGAGGACAAAGTCATAGAATCGAGGTGTGTAAGTGTATTTTTCTCTTATTTTGATAACATAGGGCCGAGTATTCCTATTGGTTGCATTTTTTAGGATTTCACTTTGATTAGAAAGTTCAAAGTTAAACCAAGTATTGAGGGAAGAACACAACCTAGAATTCAAAGGAGAAAAGTCAGTAGAAGCAGCTAAGATAACAAAAGTCCATGTGGCAGACTTAGCAACATGGTTGTGGAAGCTGAAAAATGCAAAAAAGGTGCGAAGCTGAAAAGTGTGCACGGTCCTCATCGCGAACCTGTGGAAAAGTTGTGTAAATCTGCCTAGTCAGCAATTTAAGCTAAAAGTCAAAATAACAAGGACTTTGTGTTGCGAACTTGAGGACCTGATGTGGAAAAGTTAAATTATGGGATTTTTATTATTTTTCTATTTTATACTTTAGGTTTACATTGGGTTTTTATGCAAGAACTACAGGAGGGACGACGAAACTCTTTTCCTAAAGTATTTTGGGTTAGTTTGTTCTTTAATCTTTAGATTTTGATGTTTTCCAAATCATTCATGATGCATGTAATGTTCATGAGTGGCTAAGTCGTCATAATCTAGGGTTGTAGCCATAGACAATGTGTAGTTCTTAATTTTGAATATCTATAAATGGTTTCTTTCGGTTATTTCTATATTATTTCTTTACCTATACTTCTTAGCCTGATCAACTAGGAGGTAAATTAGTTGTTCACTTTGGATTCGAGAGATGTTGGAGTGGATAGAATACAACAGTATAGGGAGCTTGTTCGACACTAGTAAGCTAGGTTGATTCGTGTAAGAGAGACTAGTCATAACTACCATTACACCTTGCTTGGTTTATATACAGGAAGATATATCTAATGTATTTTTATTGGTCCATCTATCCCGGCTCAGCGATGTAATTAGGTAGTCAATAATGGTAGGTCGGCAAAGGCGTGCAACCCTGTTGAGGTAAATTAAATCCCATGAATCAATGACGAGGAGACTAGACATAGATAGACATTATTAAGACTAGACAGAGTTGTAAAGGTTACAACCCTGGAATTGCTTGTCAATTGATATCTTGTCGTAAAAGATGGATTAGTTTATTTGAAATTTATTCCTTACAATTTATTTTCCTTAAATCTATAACTCTTGTACTAAAAGCATCATGAACATGATAATTAAATTGGTGACTGATTTAATTCAAATACTTTGAGTTTGACAACCTAGATCTTTTATTAAGGCCACTATATTACTTGTGAGACCACGTACACTTGCGTGTGCTGTGGAGCAATAGCTATCTACCAGATATGGTCATTATGAATTATGTATGAGTATTATTATGTGGATTTATATTATGATATGGAAGATCGTATGTCCCAGTTTGCCCCCATAGAGTGAGTCATACTTACCCTCCCCGTAGTCCTTATATGCTCTGTGTTGTGTGAATCCATATGAATCCCTATACTTATGATATCCCCATAGCGCGAGTCATACTTTTTCGTCCTTTGGAACTGTGTGTTTAATATTTCATATGCACTTCCAAACCAATAATGTGTAAATGGATGCTATGAGGCTTATTTGGGGACTCTCGAGTTTCCATTTGCCTTGTCACTCCTAGACTCTATGTCAGGTCATAAAAAGTTTGGTATCAGGGCACTACATTTGTAAATGATCCTTGGATTCCAACATGTCGCATCGAGTAGAATCTTATTCATGCGTATGAAGTGCACCATGCCTATCAGTGGGAGGATTTGATGAATTATCTCACTTCTTCATATCTTATGTCATGATTTGGACCATGTATTATGGTTTCTTAATCCTAATGATGTTCTTGATATATTACAAAAGATGCCTCCATAAAGAGCTCCCCTACCAAGAAAGGCCTCGTTTCATGAGGACAAATTCCTCAAGGGGCTATGGAAGAGCCTATCACTAATGGTGAATTTCGTACTGCTATTACTATGCTTTCCCATGTGGTGACTAGTCAGAGTAGAGAGCCTAACCCTACTCCCCGTGATCCTACTCCAGCTTCTAGAGTGAGAGATTTTACCCAGATCAATTCTCCAAAGTTTTATGGGTCTAAGGTTGATAAGGATGCTCAAGAATTCATTGATGAGATCTCAAAGGTGTTGAATGTTAAGTGGTGGAGTTATGAGGAGAAGGTTGAGTTAGCTACTTATCAGTTGAAAGATGTGGCTCAAGTGTTTTACATTAAATTGTTGATGGAGAGGGTTTGTGGTATTGCTATTAATTGGGATGTATTCAAGTTTGCATTTCTAGATCGTTTCTTTCATCTTGAACTTAGGGAAGCTAAGATGACAAAATTTATCAACCTCAAATAGGGTGGTATAAGTGTGAGGGACTATGCTATCAAGTTCATTAAGCTCTAAATGTATGCCCCTATGCTTATAGCTGACCCCGTGCAAGAATGCACAAGTTCATTTCTGGTGTCTCTGATTTGGTTATGAAGGAATGTTGTACAATTATGCATATCCAGGATATGGACATCTCCAGCCTCATGACATATATTGAACAGATTGAAGGGGAAAAATATAAGCAGAAGTGATTTCATAATTCTAAGATGGTCAGTTATGATGGTGGGTTCATGATCATGCTCAAGATAGACCTCTTTTTGAAGTAAAAATGGTTGTCAAAATAATAAAACCTAACCAAGGTTTGGGTCAAATCCCATAGGGAATATGGGACTTTTGCAACTTGGTTCATCAATAATGAATTCAAACATCAACTAACTCAATTCACTAAAAATGGGGGTTTGCAATGATTAGTAATAAATTAAACTAAACTAACTAAAATTGGGAGAAGAACAATAATGGAGAGCAACTTGGGGTATTGTATTCCCCATGATTAACTAACTCAACTTCCCCAGATTTTCCAATTCTCAATAAGAATATTGCATGTAGGATGGTAATTTAGGTTCTTTCAATCCTTTGGTCAAAGGTGAATATTGAATTTTACTATGGGACCTGGTCTATCTCCATAGTGTGCTCAAGTAACCATTACCAATAGTCCCAGTAAACCTCCCTTTGGTCGGGTTCGGTTGATTGGATGAGAACACATTATCGAATCCTGTTAATCATTCTCTTCTCCTATTCATTACCACATAGATTGAGAAGTTACCTCTAGGCAAATTCTAATGTTGGCCACCACTAGAAAACATTCAAAATAAAGAGAAATGATTATACACACAAATACCCATTCTAAGAATTGCAAATAATTTGGGTTTTCTAAGTTAGATTCTCATGGTTCCCACAACCTCAAGTAGTGGATCTAGCTACTCATATCTTAGGCAAATAAAGAAATAATTGATAGAGAAAACATGATTAATCTCTTACCTAAGAGGATTAAAGAACAAGACAACCCAATATATATTGAGAATCACAAGATTGAAAGTTGAATATTTAATCCACAAGTGAATCTCTTTTCCAAAATGTAGCCTCCAAAGATAAACCCAAAAAATACTACTAAGATTTTGAGCTCTCTATGTGTATCTGTGTACTCTCACTGAAAAACTTCAAAAACTTCTTTAAATGACCCAGTGCTTTCTATTTTTAGTATTTATAAGCAAGTCCCTAAATTAATAAGAAAAACTTGTCGACGCCTAATATGAGTCACAATTATGACTCGTAACTCGTGTTACGAGTTGTTATCGGGCTTTCATGGTCAGCATCCTGCATCTTCATGTATTCGACAAACAAGATCGTGTAGCTATTTTAGAAAACTAAAGCATATTCATGCATTCGACAAACATAAATATGACAAGTAAAGGAATATCAACAATCCACAACTAGTGAACAAGTAAAATGTTGACCATGCAATGCAAATGCCCTCACAAGAAAGAAATCGCTTTTAAGCACTCAATGAGGATTTTAAATTTTAACCATGCGATTGTGCAAGACCAGTCACTCTCACAAATGACATTCAGTCATGATGACCAATACCATAGGCTTGCCCACATACTCATGACTCGGACTTTTGTCTAATTGGGCCAGGATCACTTTAGGACTTTATAAGCTTTTAATGTAGGCTGATGGGGCTTTGGTATGATATTTTGGATATATAGTGACTAGAGTAAACTTTGAACCATGCTTTTCAAAAATTTTACCTTACCACTCAATCATTTCTAATGTATTCTCCCTTTTTCTTCATATTCAAGCTTTTTCGGGTATTTTCATCTCATTTTCAACTTTTGGCTTATTTTTACACATCCTTTTGCTAGTTCAACTCAATCTAAGATATCATTTTCTCTTTCTTCCACCTATTGCATGATTTTCTTCTCTTTCTTCACATTCCTAACTCACCATCTCATTTTTGCTATTTTACCCTTACACTGGCCACCCTCAACTTAGGGTTCTAGACTATATTGAAGTGTGCAATATCTATTTCCCAAACCAAGGCCACTTTTGGTAGTCACCCTCAACTTGGGCTTTTTACCTAAATCAAGGTTCACAATGCTCAAGGATAGACCAGGGCCAATATCAAGATATTTCACTAGACAAGGTTAGGCTAATCAGGTGTTGAGAAAAAAATGGTACATGTAAGGATCAAGTATTTAGAACAAGGGATAAATTTATCATTTGATTGGTCATTTTAGGCAAAAGTGGACTAATTCAAAGAACAAGCGCCTAAGATTCTTTCCTAGTTCATAAATCTCCAATATAACTTAGAGTAATAGGGAAGTTTTGAATCAACACACAATGCAAGAATATAACAAAATTAGCTCACTCATACCTAGCATTACATAAATAATCAACAAAAACTCATAGATCATGCTTCATGTATCAAATTGCCCTCACTTAATCAGAACAAATATTGCTAAATAACTAAAAAAGTTACAAGATTGAAAGTTGAATTTAATCCATAAGTGAATCTCTTCTCCAAAATATAGCCTTCAAAAAAATACTACTAAGATTTTGTGCTCTCTATATGTCTCTATCATTTTCTATTTTTAGTATTTACAGACAAGTCTTTAAATTAAGAAGAAAACTAAGGGTGGCAATTAGCGCGGGGCGGGTAGGATGGGATAGGTTATACCCTTAATAGGGTAGTGTAGGTAAAGGTTTAAATATGACAGGTTGGGTTGGGGTAGGGTGAAATATTATTTTTAAGAAATTATTTGGATTGGGTATTGGGATTAAAGATAAATTAAATGCCCTAATATTCTCTTGGCCAAGCAACGTCATCTTCAGTCGACAATCATGAGCCATCTTCAACTAACATAAAATTTCAGATTTCTTTAGGCGTTTAGTGGGTTTTGAGTTTTTGACTTTATATTTGTTCATCTCTTTAACAGTTCAACTGGTACTATAACTCCATTTTAAGGTACTATTTCTTTTCTAATTTGGGATTTGTGACATTGCCGTGGCCGATTCTCACTTCATCTCAACACTTGTTTGTTCTGACCATTTCTTCATGTTACTATTTGTAGTATTCTCAGCCTTAGTTAGCATATTTTTCAAACTTTATGGGCCAAAATGATGTAGTCCTTATTGGGTTCTGATTTCATGACTACAGATCTTGAATGTTGTTTTCCTTTTTCAAATTTCTTCATCTCTTACCAATCTATCTTCTTCCTCTTTTGAAATTGTCAAGATTTCACAAAAGTCCCAGCTGAATTTTTGATTTTAAGTATAATATATGAAACTATAAAGTATGGTATGATGGAGTGATGCAGAAAATGTTTGTCATAAGCTCAAACTCTTTTACCATATCATCGAACAATTTCCAGGAACTCAATATCCAACTTCAAGTCAGTACTTTACAAAAGTTTGTGAAATTAAGATGGATTTGGAAGATTTGGTGAAGAGCTTCAATCCTTTGATTAGCTTTATGACATCTGTGATGTTATTGAAATTTCAAAAATATTGGGATGATGTGCATGTTGTGATGGGTGTAGCTACAATCATTGATCCAAGATTTAAGATGAAGCTGGTGGAGCTCTTTCATCCAAAATTTATGGTAAAAATGCTTGTTATGTTCTCTTTCATGATTATAAAAGTAGACTATCTTCTCCAAGGGAGTCATTTGAAGTATCTAATTTGAGTGAAGTTTCTAATAATATTGAAGGTGATAGACTATAAGAGTAGATTTGTTGCTTCGAGTTGAGCTATCATGGAGACAAGATCCGAGTTGGATTTGTATTTAGAAAACTGTTTGCTACCTCGGAGTCCATCATTTGATAACTTGAGTTGGTGGAAGACAAATGGATTGAAATTTCGTACTTTGCAAAGATGGCTTGTGACCTCATAGCCATTCCTGTGTCAACCATTGCTTCTGAATCCACATTTTGCAGTAGTGGGAGGTTGATTAATTTGCTAGTAGATTGCATCCTACTACTGTGGAAGCTTTAATGAGTTCTTGCACATGGTTATGGAATGAAATAAATCATATCTAATTTCCTTATTGTTATTTATTAGATATTTAATTTTAAATAGTATATCAATACATTGAAGTATTATAATTTTTTTCAAGTTCGACTACAACAATTGATAGAGTGTCATGTTCAATATTGATTTATAAAGAAGAAGAGCCGGAGTTAAGTTTTGTGTCAACCTTCGATTGACGATAACATCTGGTCCTGGCATTGACTCACTGACAGTGATGATAA
>JAOTQJ010154912.1:0-18327 GCA_025642045.1 Solanum sejunctum | reverse complement strand
CGGAGTTAAGTTTTGTGTCAACCTTCGATTGACGATAACATCTGGTCCTGGCATTGACTCACTGACAGTGATGATAAGTAAGTCACTGCTATGCTATTCTAATCTACTTTGCTTTTGTTTAGTTCTTGAGCACTTCTTCTGCTGTTAAATAGAATAATTGGTTAACCATAAACAAGAAATGCTAACAGATGATGTTACTTCAGAGACCACAATCAAACCCACTTGTGGGATTCCACTGGTTATGTTGTCGTTGTTGTGGTGCATTGAGTTTTTGTTGTTATTGTTCTTGGTTAGTCATGTTTGTATTTTTTTGGATAAGAAATATTCTTGTTGGTTGCCGCAATGATGCCTTTTGAGTAGCTAGCTATAAAACACTATACTTTTGAGTTTCTATTAGTCCCTTTATCTAATTGAGTTTTTTGTTGAAACTGATTTGCACAAAATATCCAATTTAGTAAATAGGGAACTTCTTTACTAGGTTTTCATTATTCACTGGAGTGCTCAGCTCCTTCCCGATCCCACAATTGAAGCCAACTATTGAACGAATTTATCGTTTGCTCTCTGTAGAATACTCATTTGGGCAAGGCCTAAAAATTTTTGTACTGTGATATTGCTCTTTTGACAATCACTCTTCCTTGGGCTTGAGAAGGGTCATTATTCTTTGTTGTCATATCGATCTGTCTGATCTTTTTGTTGTATGTGGTTTTTAAGTGGAATCTTTTTCTCGGTTAGTGACTTATGTCCAAAAGGAAGGCGAGTGATGGTGTATGCAGAATTGTCATTATTTTAGCATGTTTAATATGTGCACACTATACATTGATTATTTTGAAGTGTGTAATGTTCAGCATAAGTGGTCATCTCTTGTATTCTTCGTTGCTCATTAATATCACCAAACTATACAAAATATACAATAACGCAAAGTCGATAGATCATAAGTATGTTCTGATAAAGTAGTACAACACATTCTGAGCTTCGATATCATAATTTCATAAAGAAAAACTACTTTTGTTTCAATTTGTTTGTTTTACTTTCCTTTTTATTTAGTTTCAAACAAGAATGACTCTTTCCTTTTCTGGCAACTCTTTAACTCTAACTATCTACGTGGTATGTTTAGGACAATAACACTAAAAGTTATTTTGGTATATGTTATGGATATAGTTATTTTGGTATATGTTATGTATCTAGTCAATGACAATAAAACCTGTAACTTTTCCCAAAATTATGCCAACTTGCTTTTCCCATAAAAATAAACATAAGAACACATAAAAACCATAAAAGTTGTATTGAGAACACATAAAATCCTAAGTTTTAGGCTTCAAATGTGTTGTATTTTGATAGCACATCAGTTCTCCAACTCCAAGGGTGGTTGTTACGGTCGCTTTCAATAGGGCCAAGGTTCTAATGCAAGGGTTTCCAATGCTAGGGTGCCTCCTCACAAAGCACCGATTGTTGGTAGGCCATTATTTCCTCTGTGTGACCGGTGTTGAAAGAATCACATGGGTGCTTGTTGGAAAGAGTTGGGTCTATGCTATGGGTGTGGTGATAAAAACTGCAAGGTTGCTGATTGTCCCAAAGTTTCTTAGAAGGGTTAGGGTCAAGTGGCTCAAGATGATCAAGTCCAGCAAAGAGCTCCTCAATGTGGTACACCTAGGCACAATAGGTTCTATGCCTTGTATGCTCGTCGGGAAGTTGATTAGACTCTAGATGCTCTGACTAGTATGTTAAAAATCTTTGATTTTGATGCTTATGTTTTGCTTGATTCGAGTGCATTTTTATCATTTTTTACTCCTCTTTTGGCTGTTAAGTTTTGTTCGAGCTCTGAAATACTAAGGGATCCATTTTCAATTTATACTACTGTGGGTTATTATGGTGTTGCCCAAAGAGTCTATTGGGTTTGTCCTATTTCTTTGTTGCATAAATTCTTTCCGTGTGATCATGTGGAACTTAAGATGTTTATATTTTGATATGATTCTCAAGATGGATTGGTTGCATGATTTATATGCCTCTATAAATTGTAGAACCTAGAAGGTCAAGTTCAAATTTATGGATGAGCCCATTCTTGAATGGAATAGTAGTGACTTCGCTATTAATGGTTAGTTTATTTTCTACCTTAAGGCCTGAAAGGTAGTTTCAAAGGGGTGTATTTTATCATATTATGAGGGTTAAAGATGTGGAATCTGAGTCACCTGTACTAGAATAAGTTCTGGTGGTTAATAAGTTTTAGGATGTGTTTCCCTAAGATTTGCCCAGAATTCCTCCCAAAAGGAAAGTAGACTTTAGCTTAGATCTTCTCTCGGATACTCAACCTATATGTATTCCCCCTTATTGTATGGCATCGGCTAAGTTGAAGGAGTTGAAAGGTCAGTTGAAAGACTTGTTGAAGAAAGGTTTTGTTAGGCCAAATATATCACCATGGGTTGGTACGATGTTATTTGTACGAAAGAAAGATGGGTCTCTTCGGATGTGCATAGGAAATTGAACAAGGTAATTATCAATAATAAATACCCATTGCCAAGAATCAATGACTTGGTTGATCAACTTTGGGAGGCCACCAATTTCTCAAATATTGAGCTTTGTTCTGGTTATCATCAATTAAAGGTTAGGGAGTGTGACATTCCAAAAATGGCTTTTTGAACTAGATATGGGCACTTTGAATTTGTGGAGATGTCATTTGGTTTGACTAATGCTCTAGCTCTGTTTATGGATCTCATGAATCAGGTGTTAAAGACATTCTTTGTCAGTTTTCTGGTTGTCTTCATTGATGATATCCTTATTTATTTTCGAAGTGAGCGGGAGCATATAGATCATTTGAGATTGGTTCTTCAGAATTTGAGGGAGAAGCAATTATATGCCAAGTTCAGCAAATGTGAGTTTGTTAGGGTAAGGTTGCTTTTCTTAGTCATGTCGTATCCGAAGATGGTACTATGGTTGACCTAAAAAAGACTGAGGTTGTGAAGAATTGGCCTAGAGCATTGAATCCTCAGATATTTGAAGCATTTTTCGATTAGCTAGTTATTATAGCAAGTTTGTTGAAAGTCTCTCATCTATTGTATCTCTATTGACCAAGTTGACTCAAAAGAAGGCCAAGTTTGTACGATTGGATGAATGTGAGAAGAGTTTTCAGACTTTTAAAGATTGACTTAGATGGGAACCTATTTTGGCTCTATTGAATAGCCTAGATGGGTTATTGGTATATCATGATACTTCTTGAATTGGGTTGGATTGTGTGCTTATGAACATGGTAAAGTGATAGCTTATGCATCAAGGCAATTGAAGGGGCATGAGCGTAATTATCTAGCTCCTGATCTTGAGTTAACAGTGGTAGTGTTTGCTTTGAAGATTTGGAAATATTATATATATGGAGTTCACATTGATATTTTCACTAATCATAAGAGTTTGCAATATGTATTCATCCAAAGTGACCTTAATTTGAGGCAAAGAAGGTGGTTAGAACCCCTTAAGGACTATGACATAAGTGCACAATATCATTCTAGCAAGGCAAATATTGTAGCTGATACTCTTAGTAGACTATCTATGGGAAGTGCAGCTCATGTTGATGAAGGGAAGAAAGAGCTAGCAAAAACTGTTCACTGTTTGGCCTCATTGGTTGTTTCGTTAGCCACCTCTAATGATAGTGCTATTCATGCTCAAATTAGCACTGAATCTTCTATGGTTGTTGATGCCAAGGCTAAGCAAGATCTAAAGTTGTCATTGGTTAAGTTGAAGAAGTAGGTTTCCAAAAAGCAAATTAAGGTTTTCTCCCGGGGTAGATGGTATGCTTTGGTATCAAAATCGCTTATGTCTTTCGAATGTTAATGATCTTTCGACGGTGATCATGAGTGAAACCTATAACCCTCATTATTATATTCACTTGAGATATACCAAAATGTATCAAGATTTGAGGAAAGTGTATTTGTGGCATGGTATGAAGAAAAATATAGCCAAGTTTGTATCTGAATACCCTAATGTTCAACAAGTGGAGGTAGAGCACCAAAGGCTTGGTGATTTCGATTCAAGATGTTGAGATCTCTACTTGGAAATGGGATGATGTGAATGTGAACTTTCTAGTTTGTTTGCCATGGACCCGAAGGCAATTTGATCCAATTTGGGTTATTGTTGATCGAATGAGTAAATCGGCTCATTTCCTATCAGTCAAGACTACCTTTAGTCCCAATGATTATATAAGCTTGTATATCCAAGAGTTATTCAGGTTGCATGGTGCTCCTAGGTCTATCATATCAGATCGTGGCACAAAATTTACTTCTCACTTTTGGAGATCATTTCAAAGAGGACTCAGTACTAAGGTGAAATTACGTACCACTTTTCATCATCAAACTAATTAATAAGCCAAAAGGACAATTAAAACTTTAAAGGATATGTTGAGGGCTTATGTATTGGAACTCATGGGTTATTAGGATGATCACTTAACATTCATTGAGTTTGCTTATAGCAATAGGTTTAATGCTACCATTAGTATGGCACCATTTGAAGCATTGTATGGTAGGAGGTGTAGATCTATGGCATGGTGGTTTGAGTTTGGAAAGAGGGCTTTGATTGGTGAAAATTTGGTTTTAGAGGCTATGGTGAAGGTGCAGTTGATTAGGGAGAGGTTGCAAATGACTCAAAGTTGTTAAAAGTATTACTCGGATGTTAGCAAGAGGGATCTTGAATTTCATGCTTGTGATTGGGTGTATGTGAAGGTCTTACTTGTGAAGGGTGTAATGTATTTTTTTAAGAAAGGTAAGTTGAGTACCCAGTATGTAGGTCATTATGAGATTGTTGAGTTGATTGCGAATGTGGCTTATAGATTTGATTTGCTACGACTTTTGAGTTCTATTCACCTAGTTTTCCATGTGTCTATTTTGAGGAAATTGATTGGTGATCATAGTACTATGGTGACTTTTGAAGGTGTTGAGGTTGAGGAGAAGTCACCTTTGAGGAAGTCCTAGTTTATATCATAGATAGGCAAGTGAAGAAGCTTCACAATATGATGTGACTTTAGTTAAGGTGCTTTGGAGAAATTAACATGTGGAGAGTGCTACATGGGAGGCATAGTTGGTTATGATAAAATGATATCCCACCTTTTCTAATCTACTTAAGCCTAATATATTAGGTCTTCCTCTTCCAAGTGGGCCTTATTGTTTCATTTTTGTGTTTCATGACATGACATGTATTCATGTTCATGAAAATGATTTAGAAATGTTTCGAATGATTTAAAGATGTTTCCATAGGAGTTGACTTTATGATTTTCAAGTGATGAATTATGCATTATACCTTGTATTTGAATGTTTTATGTTCTAAGTCAAGACTTTCAAGTCTTGTTCTAGAAAATTGAAGGATGAAAGTTCCCAAGGGGGAGATGATGTAAGGACCCGGACTTAGTATGACATTTATAGTGCATGGATTTTGATTCCACAAAGTTTTTGATCATGATTACAATTTATGGACACCTCCACTGGCCGTGTCGCATACCATGGGCCGTATGGAGGGTCCTTGATGTGACCCTTAGTCTTGTGTATCAAGTGTTGGCCTTAACTTGGAGTTTAAGACCAAGACACGCACCACATAAACACCATATTGTCCATGTGGCACTTTATGGACTGTGTGGACACTTCTGTGAAGTGGTTTTGGCCTTGAAAATCATATTTTGGCTTAGGCTTGGACCAAATGAAATTTTCATAGACCATCCACCTCTTCACAAGAGTGTGGCCCTCTGTATGGGCATTGGAGTGAAAATTTTCTAAGTATGGGATCACCATCTTCGAACTTTATCAATGGAGGATTTTCCAAACTGAGGGATCATGATAGGCTACATGGTTCGTATGACCTCTACACGGGCTGTGTCATGCTCTATATGGGTGTTAGTTTGCAAATATTGTAGGTATGAAATTACTATCTTGGACCTTCATCTATAGAAATTTTTCTATGTTTGGATCACGGATGGGGCACATGGGTCGTGTGACTTGGTACGAACCATATGTCTTCCATACGGGATCCATAGCAACCATTTTTAGTCCTTTTTATTAATGATGTTCTCGTAATTATGGTTACTCCTTAGGGTCTTTTGTGACTTTTTATGCTATCTTAAGACATTTAAATAACGCATACTCTTCTTATCTCATTCAAATTCATTCTCACACTTAGAATAATATTCAAGCTCTCTCGCATGAACTCCTTTCAAAGACTCTACTGAAGGCTTAGCTTGGGAATCAAGGAAGGGATCTACTCTTCATCAGATTCTTCTTATTCCTTTTTGGTGAACTTAGGTATGTGGATTTATTCATGGTCCCTTTCAACCATGGAGAACCAAACTTTTTTACACTTGATTTGATGAAATTGAGCTTACTTTAAATTTTCAATATGAATTAAGCCTCACTATGTTGAATTGCGTGGATATGCTGAAGATTGAATATGCACAGTCCCTTTAAAGTTTGATCTAATCATGAATAATCTAATTTGTGATTTAAATACGAATTTTACTTATGAATTTATTTGAATTTCATATTATAATGTTAATATAATATTGACTCTATTTCCTATGTTATTCTCGTATCATTCATCACATATGCATTTGTGAGCATTGGATTTGACGAAAATTATCGATGTGTTAAGCTCATATATATTTTTATGATAATGATTCGGTGGGTTAAGCTCACATATTTGGCTATGACAAGAATATGATCACATAAATGTCTATTGTTATTTGATCTTTGAGCATTGGGTGTTTAGTGAATGAGCTATTCCTATGCATGTAAAGTATAGATTGAATTATGATTTGGCTTTTAGGCTGAGTATGAATTATTATCAAGAATGTTTGGCTTTTAAACCCAACTATGTATTGAAATGATTTGAAATGACTTGTGCCTCTTCGAAAGCATGTATATGTATAAGTATTCTTGTGGGATGACAGCTTAGTACCGAATAGATTGGGGGCATCAAGGCTATCCCAAGGGTCTTTTCTCTCCCTTTTCTTGAACTATATGCCAGCATAGGTATATAGTAGCCCTCATCAAAATCTCCGGGTCACAAAGAATGGTTACATATTTGATATGATATGATATAGAAATCCTTCTGAAATGATCGGATCGTAAAAAAGGTGGCCATCACATCAAAATGATCGGGTCATAAAGTGTGGTATAGATTACTTTTGGCCACAATCTTCTCTCACTTGTTAGGAGGTCTATATCGAGCAAATTGATGTAATAGCTCGTATCAATTTGACATATCGGTAATGGTCACATCCTTACTATATTTGAGCATTATGGCATTTCATGCATCATGGATTTTATGGCATATCGTATATTACTCTTCTTCTTTATATATATATCTTTCTGTATTAAGTGCCCTTGTCATCTAACATTGAATGCAAGTTTGACAAGTCATATACATTGCATGCCCGCATACTTACTACATTTAAATATATTACCACTTACTTTTGCTTACATGATCTAACAATGTCAAGACCAGAGACTACATTCATCTTCATTTGACAACTAGTTCGGAGTTTAAGAAGTTGTTATGGTGAGTCCTATCTTCTAAGAACAAGCCACTATCCATCTATCTTATGTTGCTTTTTTATGTTACTCTTCTTTTGGTGGTGATCTCGATACATATGTTTACCCCCATCCTATATTATGACTAGAGGCATTATTTGTCATCATGTAGACTCTTACGAATATATGATATGTCTTGTACTCGGAGACTATGATTATGATCATGGTTATCTATCATATATGGTTATTATAAATTATTTATGAGTACTATGATATAGATTTATGTTATGATGTGGAAGATCGTAAGTCCCAATTTGCCCCTATTTACTTACCCACACCTTAGACTTTTGTGCTATGTGTTATATGAATCCATGTTAATACCTATCGTTATAATATCCCTATAGTTTCAGTCCTACTTTTTCGTCCCTTAGAACTATGTAGTTACTTTTTCATATGAGCTTCTGAACTTATGATGTATGAATGGATGCTATGAGGCTCGTTTGGGGACTCTTGGGTTCCTATTTGCTATGTCACTCATAGACCCTAGGTCTGTGTTGGAACAGGCATCTACTGTAAACTCATGGAAGTCAACTCTATGTGTAGTAAACCAATCAAGAGGGACCCCATTATCCAATTTGTCCACCAATCACTGATTACTCAACTGCTGAAATCTCTCCCTATTGATCTATTTTTTCCACATCGAGTAGTCCATTTATAATATTAATCGTAGGTGGGATAAAATCAACTTGCTCTCCTCGTGCCATGGTAGCCACTACTTGTCTGAATTTCGTCTCCTAAGAATTAGCATAAAACTCTGCTACTATGGTATGGTTGGCAAAAATAGGCTCATTAGCAAAGCACATCCAACCTAAGGCTTGAAGAAAGCCAAAGAAATCTATCATCTTCTCTTCCAATTATTCTAAGAAAATTCCTTTTTCTCTAGTTACTGTCCAACCCAAGAACTCATCATACATTTGGGAACAATGAGGTGATAAGAATATGCTATTATCAAAGTGTTCCTCTTCTTCTACCTCTAGAAGGATTTGAACATCAAATATTGAGTTTTTGGGATGCATGTTTTCCACAAATGTCCCTACAAACAAATCAAACATGTTAAAATCATCGTAAATACATTTTAAAAAATTTAGTTGGAAGTATTTTGGCCAATTAAATAAATGGAAAAGGTTCTAAATAGGATAGTGTGAAGTTGTTGTTTCTGGATAGTTTATTGTAGTACTGCATGTTCACGGCCTTCCAGGCATGTTTTCGGAGTTCAAGAAAATTTAAGCTTCTCATACATGGAAGGAGATCAACATTTGCGGGGAACAAATTGCTTCTAGAACTCTATGATCGTGGCACTGTGTCCGCATTCTTAGCTAACAATTTTCACCAGCAAAATTTTTCCAGACTCTCAGGGACATTTTCAAAAACACATGGAGGGCACATGTTTAGGACATCACTATAACAAAATAATTGCCCCCTAATCTTCCCCGAGAACATACAACCACTATGAAAGCAACCCACAACAATTTAGCAGCTCAGTTCATTCAACTATCACAATCTAAGCACCAAGCAATGTATCCTAAAAGCCTAGAGGTAGGACACCATAGTACCAGAAATTTCACATCAAGAAGCCAACAATAGAGAAGACTAGAAAAGTTCAATCATTTTCAATATCATGGTTAGAAAGATGAAGTAATTTGCCTCACATTTAACATAGCTACACAATTTTACCACTGATGAATAAGAATAGAGGAAGAGTTGAGTAACAAACCTTCAAATTGAGAACCTAAAAGGGATGAGGAAGAAGGAATTGGAGCTTTTCTTGAAGAGTTTTGGAGAGGAAAATTTTTGAATAATTGTTTTTCTCACAAGCATTACTGTTTTCTCCCAATTCGTGTTCCTTTCTCTGAGTAAATAAGACAAGCCACAAGGGAATTGCCTTTTCATTTAACTATCGCACATCAGCATTCCACGTATGCAGAGATGCAGGCACACTTGCACCACTTTTCATTCTCCACATGCACTATGTTTGCAGACTTAAAGGCACATCCACCGAGAGTCAACAAAGTTGACTTCCACATTCGTGGACCTTTTATCTGCGTTCTTAGAGGTCATTTGTGATGGAAAACCTAGGCCACTTTCTATAATATTGGGCAATGCTAGGACCATTTAGGCTATCCATCCCTTGGCTTAGGCGATAGATGGGGCCCAAAATGAGATTGAATTGGCGCTAAAATCATCCCAACTCATTTTTGAATGTGTTTCCACACAAATATTTCACTCTAATAAACTTTGTACTTCCTAACTGTACAAACCACTACCAAAGAACTGAAAATTGTGAAGATTAGCTTAAATCAAAAATAAAAATTAAAGGCTACACTAAAAATTAAAATGCAAAAATCAAACTAAGAAGTTAAAAGATGATGGGTTGCCTCCCATCAAACACTCAATTTAATGTCGCGGCACCATACCAGGTTTACCCCCTTTTTTTTGTTTCCATTCTTAGGCAATGGAACTTTCCCCAATTTTAAATTGATTTTTCAATTAAATTCTTTGGGACAATTGGAGACCATCAAACTTTTCCTTCGGTCTCTCCACACGAAGGACTTAAAGTTTCTACCTAACATTACATCAATTTTAATTTTTGGTTTCTTGGGTATGAATGAGAGAATCAAGAGGACTCTTTCTCATCGGAATTCAAAATTATAATCATTCATGAAAATAGTACCCTCACTTTTAATTAGAGTAAAGTCAACAAAAATGATTTGCTTTGCTTTTTCTGGTAAATTTGGTCACATTTCCCCCATCTCGACATCTTGGATGATTATGGGCTTGGACAACATGCAGTCACCTAAGATTTCTTCCCCATTAAGCACCATCATTTCTTCTTGAGACTCCAACTCATAGTTGTTGATCATTGGATATGGAGCCTTACATACTCCAGTGCTTTTTCTCATGTTGGCCTTCAAATTTGTAATTCAAATTTCGAATTGAGTTAATCCAAAACATCTAGCAAAAAGAATTTGTTTGAAATCATCCCTCATATTAAGTAATTGGTCTCTTTGAGCCACTTAATTAACAAGTCTTAGATACAAGTCCTTGGGACAACCTTGACTCACAACACTCATCTATCTATTCATATCCTTAAAACTATTTTGCTCACCATGAAGTTCTCCAATTTGAAGACAAGAACCATGGACATAAGGCTCACACCCATCAAGCAAAATCTCATCACAAGTACCTATAACAACACAAAAAAAAAACAAACAAATAAGTATTTGCGAATTTAATAAAAAACAAGTAAACTAAAAGTCTTAATTCTACTCAATAAACCTATTATTCCCTGACAACGACACCATTTTTAATGACGTTCAACCTAATTTTCTTTAGAAATAGGGATGATCATTATTACTATATTAACCCAACAAAAGTAAGGGTCGAATCTCATAGGGAACAATGTAAGGGCTATTGAACTATTCAAGGACTATGAACTACTAGTCCAAAATCAACAAACAAACACAAAAATTATTATCAATCAGGGTAAATGAAACTACAAACTACTCCTAAGGGAACCGAGGTAAGCATTTATCAAGCGAGGGAGCAAGGATATGAAATATGGGAATCAATCAATGCTTATTTATCAAGCGAGAGAGCAAGGATATGAAATATGGGAATCAATCAACGCTCAGCTGATCCATCACATATAACATAATATAAATTCTATGGGTATGCAAGGTTGCTTATAACTACTATTTCTATAATAAACATAATAGTGTATCACATGAACTAATTAAAGTCTCATACGTCAAATAACTACAGGAACTTGCTTGGCCCTAAGAAATTCAAAAGAAATCTTACTAATACCTTAGTTATTGAATCAAATCAAGGCATACAACACATAAACCCATATCCATTATGCAAACCCTCCACTTCAATTACATATTTTCATGAAATAATTAAAGATCTAAGCTAGATTCAAGTTCGTGACCTCAAACCATAAGTTAAACATAAAGGTAAATCTGAACCCATAAATTAATAGACCTCTATCAAAGTCATGATCTAAGCCTAGGGCCTAGATATTGACATGATGTATGGGAAACCCAAAGGGACCCCAAGGAAGTCTCTTAACATATTATTACACATCCTTGGTTGCGAAAGTAATAAAATACAATAGAAGTATGTAAATGGGGATAGACGGGGATAAGGAACAACTTTCATATCATAAACATGAAGAATCAAGAGAGAGTTAAAGTCATGACAATATACATAATATGTCCAACAACACCTCTAACCATAAAACTTAGTTGGTGTCAAGAAAAGCAACTAGGCTCATCCTCATAGTCAAAATATACAATAAAAAAAGAGAGTTATGATACATAACATAAGAACATAACATTGTCCCCGGAATGGAGGACTCACCAACTAGCTTGAGAGAGATCATACTACCCATGTGGAGGAGGATCATCAAGTGAGGCTATAGTTCCTACATGTAACATCATGTTAAGTATAAATTATGCATTATTACGTTTGAATATATTAAGTATGTAGGACACAGTGCAATAAGGGATGGACGTCATAATCAAAATGATTAATGGTAAGAAATAGATAACATAATGAAAATATGACATGTATGATCAATTCTTAACTGATAAATGCTTACATGGAATATAATACATGTGTAAGAAGAGACCATCACTGTTAAGCTTGTAGGTTACAAAGGTACAAACCCCTTTGGTATGTTGGTAGATTGTCATACCCTACCACCCATGGTGATTGACGAACTAACCCCTCAACCCGGTTACCAAGGTATGAACCCCTTGATTGGTTAGTGGATAGTCACACTCTACCACCCCTGGTGATTAAGGTACTAACCCCTTAACTCGATTACCAAGGAACAACCCGTTGAGTAGTAGGAAGGTACAAACCCCTCGCATGGTTACCCGTGCTCTAAACCCCGGAGTAAGGCGTGGTCATTTTCCAACACTACATAGGAGAATATCACATACATACATTCCTTTCATCATCATAAAGTCATTCAACTCATAAGACATGCATTGGATCTTTAATTCCTCAAAATACATTAATCGGACATTTTATCAAATACTTGGCGGGTATGTAGTGCTAGTGTAAAACCATGCTATTCAAGATTGGAATCATGCTAGAAAATTCAATGTAAAACCATCAATAGATGCTTGGTAACACTCTCAAAAAATATACATCAAAAAACTTCAATAGATCTTAGATTCATAGCTCAAAACATGCTAAAACAATTACAATTTCATGAAACTCCAAAATAGTGTGCAGTGAAATTCATAATAAGTAAGACCCATAAGTAAATTAACTTTAAATTATGCAATTTTTGTTAAAAAAAAGTTGGGCATCATCGGTGAACGGATCCCATGAAAGAAACCCACACACTTTGACTTTGGAGAATCCATGAAAAAGATTGGGAATGGAGACTTGAAGTTTGAATGAGAATCTTAAGATCTGGAAGAGTTTTTGGACTTGAAATATAGAGTGAAATATGAGTCTTAGTGTTTGATAGAGTATTTGGGACTGTCGTGAATGATATGCGGTTAAAGTAAGGACAAGTATAGGTATTTTTCACACGTGGGAATACTTAAGCCTAAGACCCAAAAGTCTTGGATCAAGATAGAAAATTAGTGCACAAAGATACACAGTAGTGCGTCCTTGGTACGTCATGCTAGGGGCACCGATGCACACCCAAAATCACATTTGTGTGATTTTCAAATTTTTCTGCGGTTGCTCTTAAATTGGGGTTAGACCCATCATCTACTCAATTTGATCCTATTAGCAAGAATATGAAGAAGGATTTTCAATATCATACACAAATTTTGAGCTATATGAAAATTACAATTCCATCCACTTTCGAGCCGTATTTTCGGGCACTTTCAGTCAATGCAATGTGGGGAGAAACTTATTTGATTCGTAAAAATATAATCAACTCAGTGTAAAATCAAAAGACTCAATTAATACCTATAAAGAAATTCACATCCAAAACTCATTACATCTATAATTTATCAAATTAATAACAAGGAAAACAGAGTTAGTTAAGGATTTATCCAATTAAATCTCACATGTTTTAACTCACTCAATCAACTGCAGGAAACTTGCCCCAAATCCTATTTGGAAAGTAAAAAAAATATAATCTAAGGTGTGTTATGCTCTCAAAATTCTATAAACAATATTTTAAAGGTATGAAGATTGATGAATTCAAGTCTTAGAATTCATTTATAGACTAAGGGGGATTGAAATTGTAAATTTCTAGAAATGCCCTATTGTTGGTCACTTTAATACTTCGCATTTGCATGGCTTTGATAACATTTGTGGAAGTCAATGTATCATAAACCTCTGTGTTAGCATCCAAGCTTTTAACATTTCGGAGATAAACTATTTGATCCCCAACTATGTACGTGTGCTAGGTGTGTTCATGCTTATCGACCTTCCTATACTTCGCATTCGCGAGCCTGAAGGTCATATTTATGGAGCACAAAAGATGACATGCATAATTTTTCTTTATTTAAGACATTTTTTGCTCCAAGTCAGTTGTATACTCCATCTTCTCTAGCAAAACTACATCTAAAGCATATGTTCCTCAAATTTACACCATGTAAAGTATAATTAGACTAATTTACTAAATAAACAAGACAAAATAATAAGATAGAGTGGCATAAATAAGTGGAAATTCAACATTCATCAATAGGGTGAGAGATTTGGCTAGAATTGTTCCCTTCGAGTTTTCAGGTTCAAAGGTGGACGATGTTCCACAAGAGTTCATTAATGAGGTCTCTAGGGTGGTGGAAATTATAGGGGTATCTTCTAAGAAGAAAGTAGAATTAGCAACTTACCAACTCAGGGTAGCTGCTCAAGTTTGGTTAACACAATGGAAATTTGAGAGAGTTTATAAGGGTCCTATTGGATGGGATGTCTACAAACATGCATTCCTTGATTGTTTCTTCCCACTTGCATTAAGGAATGCAAAGATAATGAAGTTTATGAACCTTAAGCAAGTTAGCATGAGTCTAAGTGAGTGTGCCTTCAAGTTTACTATATTGTCCAAGTATTTTCCTTCTTTGGTGGCTGCCCTCATGTTTACTAACATCACGCAATATGTTTCTTCTTTGGTGACCAATCTTAGATCCATATAAAAATGTTCATTTTGGGTGTATCCGCCTTGGTGATGATGGACAGTAAAACCACTATACTAATAATAAAAATCGATATTTCCTAGCTTATGACTCATGCAGAGCAAATTAAAACTTAGAAGTCTAAGAAGATGAGAATGAGGGAGTCCGTGAGGGATCATTTTGAAGGTGGATTTTTCATGCTAAGCCCAATGGTGGTGGCCGTTTCCAACAATGCCAAGTATTTTCCAAGGGTGCTAAACAAGGGTTTGCTAGGGATAGAGTGCCTACCCCTAAGGTTTAAAATGATTTTTCTAAGGCCAGTGGTATTACTCTTCCCAAGTGTCCTAAGTGTGGGAGAAACCATAGTGGAGATTATTTGAATGACATAGTTGCTGGCTTTGGCTGTTGAAAGATAAGGCATAAGATCTCTAAGTGTCATAATATTGCAAACAGAGGTAAAAAAGGGCATCCTCAAGGTCAAGTTGCTCAAAGAGGGAAAGTCTAAAAAGGGTGCCAAGCTTATCAAGGAGGTGGATGATGGGGTAATCAATTTTATGCTCTACAGGTTAGACATAAGATATAGGAGTCTCCCGATGTGGTTACAGGTATGTTAAGAGTGTTTGATCTTAATGTGCATTATTTACTTTACCCAATGCAAATATGACTTTTGTTACCCATTTTCTTGCCATAAAGTTTGATGCATCCCCCAAAATGATATTAGAACCATACATATTCTATACTCCAGTTGGTGAGTCAAATATAGCCAAGAAAGTCTGTAGAAATTCTTCCATGTTAGTTATGCACAGTCTTTTCTTGTTACCCTGTTGAGCTTGACATGACTAATTTTTATGTTATTATTGGCATGGATTTGTTGAATGCATCATATGCTTCTACTAATAGTAGAACTCATAAGGTTAAATTCTAAATCCCTAATAAGCATATTGTAGAGTGGAAGGGGAATAATTCGATGTTCAAGGGTAAAATGATTTCATATGTAGATGCTTGGAAAATGATTCCTATGGTACATATATGTCATGTTTTCTGGGTTAGCCATGTTTAGTTCAATGTTCTTACTCTTGATTTGGTTCCGATAGTGAATGAATTCTTTAATATCTATCTTGATGACTTACTTGGTATTGCTCCTAAAAGGAAAATTGATTTTGGCAAGTATCCCCTACCCAATACACAACCCATTCTGACACCTCCTTTTCGAATGGCCTTGGGAGAGTTGAAAAAATTTGAACAACTGAGGGATTTTCTTGACTAGTGATTTATAAGACCAAGTGTGTTGCCATGGGGTTCTTACATTATTTTTGAGGAAGAAGAATGATTTACTTTGGATGTGTGTGGATTATCATTAATTGAATAACATGACCATTAAAAGCAAACATACACTTCCAATGATTGAGGACCTATTTGATCAACTCATAAGTTTGAACTACTTTTTAAAAATTGATCTCCAATTTTCTTATCACTAATTGAGGCTGATAGAGAGTGATGTTTGCCATGTGGCATTTCAGATAAGATATGTTCAGGTTGAGTTTTTGGTCATGTCATTTAGGTTGACAAATGCTCCTACCAGCTCTATGGATTTGATCAATCAGATTTTTATATCATATCTTGCCAAGTTGTGGTAGTATTTATTAATAATATATTGATTACTCTTGAGGTGATGAGGTACATATAGGTCACTTGAGAATTGTCTTGCAAACCTTAGGTGATAAACAATTATTTGCAAAATTTGTTAAGTATGAATTTTTGATGAGGGAGTTAGATTTTGTTGGTCATGTTCTGTTCAGTGATGGTGTTATGGTTGATCCTAAGAAAACAAAGGTGGGAAAGAATTGACCTAGACCATTCTTTTCTTAGGATATTAGAAGCTTCTTAGGATTGACCAAACACTATTAGAGTTTTTTGATGGAGTCTCCTCGATTTCATTGCCTTTGACTAGGTTTACCCAAAAGAGGATAAAATTTCAGTGATCAGATGATTGTGAGAAAAGTTTTTAGATATTGAAGGACTGACTTACTTCAGCCCCAAGTTTGACATTTCTTGAAGGTTTGGATGGATTTGGTCATTGTGATGCCTCATGAATGGGAACGAGTTGTGCATTGATGCAACATCGGAAGGTTAAATCATATGCTTCAATAAAAGTAAAGGTGCATGGGCAAAATTATCCAACCCATATCTTAAATTGGCAGCAATTTCGTATGCATTAAAACTGTGACATCACTACTTTTATGGGATAAATGTAGATATATTTATCGACCATAAGATCTTGCAATATGTGTTTAGCCAAAGGGACTTGAAAATTAGGTAAATAAGATGTTTACAATTACTTAAAGATTATGACATGTGTGATGTATCACCAGAGCTAAGCAAATGACATAGTTGATACACTTAATAGGGTGTCTATAGGTAGTGGCAGCTTATATTATGAATGGAAGAAAGGAGTTATTGAAGGATGTATAGAATTTGGCCTGATTGAGTATAAGGTTGAATGATTCTTCTTTGGGTGGTACGCGTGATCAATCGATGGATAGAGAGGGCTCCAACTGGCCTCACCTGGGATATGGCGCATCCTCGTTGAGAGCTGTTCTGCGAGACGTCTAGTAGTCTCTAACTTGGTCTTCGAATCCTAAGTCTCATCCCCTTCCCAGCTTGCCTCGCTTTCAGGTTGGCCTTTCTACTTGACGTTATTTATTTTCCTCGATTTTTACCCCATAGAGCGGTGCCGGTTTGCTAGCTTGTATCCAAATTCGGGTAAGAAATTTGCACTTGACTGTGACTAAACTTGGGAAATAAAAGAAAGAAAATAGGATTTGCCAGCCAAAGGGATTGGCGATGCCATACGTAAAAAGGAATACCCACAATGATCGATCATACTATAGCTAGCCAAGATCAAACTCTAATTTTGGGATCGGAGCTATGACATATTTGCTTACTTGAATATAATGTTGGACGATCTCCATTTCTATATGGTAATTAAAGTCAAACAGGAGCAAACCATTTGGAAAAGCACCTTTTGGGGGGTTCTATCATGCGATTGGTCCGTTGAAGATGGATTCAACTCCTCGAAGAATGCATCAAACTTTTTGCTTTGAATTTCTCTCTCCTAGAAGAACTGCTGCGCCCAAACTGAAACTCATAGGTCCATTGGTTGTTCCTCTCCTTTCAGTTGAGCCACTTATGAAGGATCAAAAGTCTGCTTTCTAAAACCCACGCATAACGGTAAGCGCAACAAAGCAAAAGTATTTAGGAATTCACCTTGAACCAGACCTCAACCTCTTGATCTAGAAAATTTCCCAAAGAAGCTCACATGCACACACCCCAGAAGCGGAAGCAGAATCAGTTGAGAGAGAGGGGGCGTGAAGTTAAATAGTGGAATTAAATTAATCAACTCAGCTCCTCCCCTACGTTCATGATACCCTATAGGGCATCACTCCCTCGACCATAAGGCAGAGGAACGCAGGGTGAGAAATTGGAGGATAAGTTGTGTTAGACCCCGTAATTAACAAAATGGACCTTAAGTGCTCATTCGGAAAAATTGTTGTGATTGAAGTGTCTTTTAAATTTTACTAACATATGGTGCGGGAGTATGAGATCAAGTGAATTTTCGCGGGTAAAAATTTGGTTGAAGTCGGGAGTCCTTAATTGGATTAAAATAGAAAAGTTTGGGGACC
>JAOTQJ010154904.1:13311-30178 GCA_025642045.1 Solanum sejunctum | reverse complement strand
TAGCTATCGTAAGTAAAGATTCAGTATAAGCGGTTGTCGCGGTGTCCTATTGGCACCATTCACGGCCCCGGGGTTGGATCGTGACAGCCTTACGCCAAAACTCTACTCCAAGTCCACACACCCAAAATTAAGGCCAAGTATCATTTCACTCGATACTTGGTCCAAATTTTATCCAATATAAAATTCTAAGTTCTGATGAAATCATACATTATTTGGGTTATTACATGTCCTAATGAATCTTAATTCATTAGATGATGACTCTTCAATTTCAAAATCCCAAAAGAGTTATTTTAACAATGTCATCCAAGTTGTCGCTTTTATGTTAGAAAAATGGGGCGCAACAGAATGACGACTTTGTGGGGGATTCTATGTTCTAACTAATATGTGCCTATATTTTATGTATATTTTATTACTTTTCTTATATGCTTTTAATTGCCTTACCTACCTTATTTGCTTAGTATTATTGGTATGTTTATTTACTTACTAAAATTATTTTCCTATTTTCCTTTCCCACTCCCCCACTAACTTAACTCCCCTTCCTCTTCACTTACCCCTTCCCTTTTATTTGCTTATATTACTGCTCAAACTTCCAAATCCCTACCCCATAACCTTTATTTGCTTACTACTTTTTTTATGTGCTAATTGTTATTACTTTAATAACCTGACATTCCCTTCCCCCACTTGGGACGCTCTTTTTCTATTTTCATGGTTATGTTGTGTCTTTGCAATTCTCCACCTCCTCTTCAAAACCAAACTTTTAGAGAGTACCATATGCATGGAGAATAGCAGATGGTCTTACCACCGTTGCACCACGTGCTTCTCACATAGCATCACTCTCAGTTTGTGTCGAACCCACTCTTATAGAAACCTAAGATAGAGCTTTATCCACGTTTAAAACTAGGCCATGCATGCATAAGCCTTAAGTAGTTTGACCCTTGGGTTCAATCTACATCATAGTAGCCACCTTGTTTAAGTCTAAAGGGTCCGATCACCCAATAGACAAAAATTACATACTATGTGTCAATGTGAATTGTGACAAGTTAAAGCCTAAATTGTCATTAATGTGGAGTTTAGATTTATGCCATGGGAGGAGGTGAAGTCTAGGATTATTCCCCATTTGTTACCCAATCATCTCAAGGTTTTATATATATTGTTTATCCTTCAAAAATTATAATAGTTATTATTAATAAAATAGTTCATTTATTTATTTTATTTTCTAACTCTAAACTCCAATTAACAGATTAAGTCTTGATTTAGTTATCGTGAATAATTTATGTGGCGTCTTATGCCTACCTCTTGATTAAGGAGGCTCCTTGCATTTAGGACATTTTTATGTCATTTATCAAGCTACTAACTTGATTATTTTTTTTCTTGTGTTTTTATGCCTTACTGTTCCCAAAGGTTGATCTGTTTTACACTTTATCTTACTGCACAAGATCAGAAGGGGCTCCTCCTTCTCCTCTTTTTCTCCCAAGTTTGAGTAACAATAGAAAAGGCAAGATGACCAATGATAATAGAACCAATGAGAACTTTGAAAGGATGTCTCACTCCACTGACTTGGTTTCCAGGCTGGAATGGAAAATTCTAGAACTTGAAGAAGAGATCTCTAGCATGCGAAATCTGGCCAAGCTATCCATTTCTCTTGACACTTCTTTTGGGGAGAACATGGAAGATTGATCATGCTCAAATAGTATGTCTCATTTTGAGGATAAAACTATTGTTGTCAAATATAAAACCTAATTATAGGTTAGGGTCGAATCCAAAGGAAATATGGAGCTTTGCCACTTTGATTCACCAACAAATAATTCAAGCATTAAATAACTCTTTTTTTATGAAGGAGGGAGAGGGGGTTTGCAATGATTGGTAATAAATAAAACTATACTAATAAAACGTAGAGACAATCAAATTGGATAGCAACTTGGGAAATTGTGTTATGATTCACTAACTCAAACATCCCAGATCACACAACCTAAATTAGGACATTGCATGCAGGTCGATAACTTAAGTTGTTCAAACCCTTGGGCAAAGGTGAAGGTCAAATTTCATTATGGTGCTTCGCCGGCTACCATAGTGTGCCAAACTAAGGGTTACTATAGTCCGAGTCAACCTCTCCTTGGGTGGGCTTGATTAATTAGATAAGAACGTATGAATCAAATTTTGTCACCTATTTCATTTTCATATTCATCACTACCTTGATTGGGATCAAGACACAAAGCAGGGTTTAATGTTGGCTACCATTAAATGAGAAAAATAAAGAAAAATATATAATACATGCAAATAACCAACTCAAGAAGTGCAAATAATTCAGATTTCTGTCTAGCTACTCATGGTTCCCATAACCCCAAGTTGTGGGTTGAGCCACTCATGGCTTGGGCACTCAAATCAACATTGAAATAAGAAGACATGGAAGATTCTTACCCAAGCAAATTAAAAAATAAGGAAACTCTTTTTGAAATTAGAATCACAAGCCTGAATGATGTGATTAATCCACAAGTAAATCTAAATCTCCCAATTTGAGCCTCAAAGTGAAACCCTAAAAATCCTCTCTCAAAAACCTCTCTACAACTTAAATAATATGAATAATAATGAAAGGCTCTCCAAAAAATGCTCCTAAAACCCTAAATTATATTATTTATATTATTTAAAAAAAGGTCATTAAAATAATTAGAAAATCTAGGTGGTGTCAGCTATGGCTCGTAGTTACAGCTCGTAGGGTGACCTACGAGTCATAATTAGACTTTTATGGTTAGTACTTAGCATTTTGAACTTCACAGCTATGATCCACCCCTATAAGTTGTAGTCTGATCTATGACTCGTAGTGCCTTCTCATAGTCCACCCTGGCATTTGTTGGTCCAATTTTGATCAATACTGTTAATTGTTATGAGTCCTCCCATTACGAGTCGTAGAGGGGACTACTACTCGTACCTTGAGCTCATATGGCTGAACTTCAAATTTTTAACTTTTATTTTTGAATAGTATTAAATGGTATGAAAAGCCTCTACAACTTATAGCTAGGGTACGACTCATAGTGGAGTCTGTAGATCCTCAAAATCAACAAAAACCTGCGACATTTCCCAAAATTAAGTCATCCTATATTTTTTGCAAAAATAAACACAAAAACAAATAAAAATCATAAAACATCACACTGAGAACACACAAAATACCATATTTTAGACATCAAATATGTTGTATTTTGACAGCACATCAACAACCTCAACTTAGAATTGTTGCTTGTCCTCAAACGATGACTCAATCCAGATAGTTAATAAAGCAATACATAGCAGTCTACCCACTGGCATATACCATACTTAAGTTCATCTTAGGTACCTATAATAGCTTTTTCAAAACATGATAATGTAGCTAATAAGCAAACCACAACATATTGATCTGTTTGACAATCCAACTATGACAAGTTAAGGAGTATCAAGAATTCACATTTACTAAACAACTCAAATATTAACCATGCAATGCAAATGCCCTCACAAAGAAAAAGTTCCTTTGTAACACTTAATATGCTTTCAAAAGTTTTTCATGGTACTATATGGTCATACTCACTCTCACAAATGAGCATCATGCATGATGACCAATACCACAGGCTTGCCCTTATAATCGTAACTTGGATTGTTAACTAACTGGATTAGGATCACTTTAGGACTTTATAGGCTTGTAACGTAGGCTCATAGGGCTTTGATATGGAATTTTGAACAATTAGTGACTAAGGGCCAACATTGAACCATGCTTTTCAACACTTTCACCTTCACAACTCAACCATTCTCAACTTTTTCTCCCTTATTCTTCAATTTCGAGCTTTTCTAGGTACTTTCTCTTCATTTTCTAGCTTGTGCCTTATTTTTAAACTCATTTTACTTTTTTGAATCATTCTCATTCTAAGGCATCTTTTTATCTTTCTTTGTTAGCCGGTACATAAATTTCTACTCTTTCTTTTATTACCAACACTTCACCTCATTTTTTACCATTATACCATAACATAAGCTACCCTTAACTTAGAATTTTAGCGTGAGGTAAAGTACACAATATCCAATCCCTAAACCAGGGCCACTTTGGGTAGTCACTCTTAACTTAGGCTTTTTGCCTCAATCAAGGTTCACAATGTTCAAGGATAGACTAAGGCCAATATTAAGGTATTTCACTATATAAGGTAAGGCTGATTAATTATTAAGAAATAAAAAGCTACCTGCAAGGCTCAAACATTTGGAACAAGGGATAAACGCTTCCATTTGATTGGTTATTTAAGTAAAAGTGGACTAAATCAAAGAACAAGGGCCTAAGATCCCTTAATCCATATAATTTCTAGTCCAACTCAAAGTAAGAAGGCAAGTTCTAAATTAGTACATAATGCATGAACACAACAAAATTAGCTCACACACATATGACATTGCACATAGAGCCAACAAAGACTCACAAGTCATGCTTCAAGCATCAACTTGCCTTCACTTAATCAGAACAAACATTGCCAAACCATTCAAACATGCATGATTGCAATGTAATTACTAATCAACAAAAGTTTCATGGGTACCAATTTTTTAGAATTTTTTATAAATCATCAAAACAATATACATACTAAATGTTTAACTACCATATACTACAAATATTATCTACAAACTCTAAAACATGTCAATTCACCAAAAAATAGAATATCTACGAGGAAAAACAACATAGGCAAGAAAACCTTGGGATCAAAAATTAGGATATGGACTAGAGGCTGCTCAATCTTCACCCTAGTCCATAGCTACCCCCAAGCCACCCAAAATAATGTATTTTTTCCTCAACATATAGTACAAAACAAGCGTAAGGGGTCAAAAATCAAACATCACATGGTGCCTAAGTATTGGTCTCTAGTTGTCCCTGAGCATCTCCCTCTTATAGGTAATCTATGCTGCAGCTTTGCTGGATGAGCCAATGTCCTCCAATCTATCAAGCTCCTGGGCTCATCTCTACTCTTCTTATTCTTTTCTCGACATCATTAATACAAACCCAATTACCTCCTCATACAACTCCTCATTACCCTCAGAGGTTGTCTGGTGCATCAGTCGCTCCTCATCATCATTAGCTTCAATTAGTCTCCTCTCGGTTGCATGTGGTGGTGGATCCTCCTTAAATATACCAAATATCGGCTCATCTGCTAGTGTAGGAGAAGGAACTATAATCGAAGATACTAATGATGTAATCAAGTTGGCCTTGAACTTCGCCAACTCCTGAAGAAAAGCTGATAGGTTTGCTAGTTGGGCCTTAGCTAATCTCTTCTGCACTAGCTCTTCGAAGGCTTTGACTTAGGCATCCTCCATAGTAAATGTTGGTCAACTATAAAAGTAGTGAATGTCTTGCATTAATCCTCTAACTCTTGAACTATCTGCCGGACCTATGGCTTAATCTACTATGTAAGCTAAGCCAACTGATCCTCAGCTCATGATAATCTCTACACCATAGCTTGAATAGTAATAAAAGACATGATAAGGATGTCTTCAAAAGGAATCTGTGATATAGATAGCTCTAGTGTAAGTGTGGTTTTAATGGGACCTATCTCAATATTGACTACTGCAGGCTGTTGTGGTCCCTCATCAGTAGTAGCAATTGGAGTAGTAGCGGCAATAGCTGTCGAACCCTCAGCCTGTGGCTCAGGCATGAATGTCTCGGGCATAGGAGGTTGTGCCCGCTTGGAGAGCCTCTGGATTCTCATCTGAGTTTATTAGTTTTGGGATTAATAGTGTGGAGGGCCATGACCATGGGATCTATGTGAACCAATACCTCCACCTTCACCTCCATACATAGTCTACAGATTAGCATAGAGAATGACATGCATATAGTCCTCTTGAGCACCAACTCATATATCTACTCTGCTATAGTCATGCTCAATCAATATCATCGCCAGCTAATATGTTAGCTACAAGAATAACTCACTCTAAAGTAAGTACATTATATGTGAAAAAGGTCGGATGTGAAATCTAACAATAGCACACCAAACCTTGGCGAGAAAGGAGAGGGAGCACTTCACTATCAACTATGAATGTGCCTGGACCAGCTCAACAATCTGACTTGCCACCCATGTCAGAAGCTTATTCCTCTGGTCCACACTCTTGGTAATAACAACTTGCCTAATTTGTCTAATCTATCAATCAAACTCAGCTATAGACTATGGTGCTCTGTATGTGGGACCAAACTATATGCGGCAAATCCTCTCCTCAGATATGTCAATGCACCAGCCTTTAACCAACACCTCTCATAATCTAGGCTCCTTGAGAGATTTCAAATTCTTTAGAAGATCCTATAGAATGGTCGCTGTAAAAGCTAATTCTCGCACTATGAGCGGGGAGTACTTGCCCAGCTTATCAATCAACCATCTGAGCCTATGTTGTCTTATGTCTTCCTCGAATCTGAGGACTTGGATCATCTTTGTGTCAATGAATTGAGGCTCATCATAGAATGATAGAATTTGCTATCCTTGCTTCTTTAGCTCTAACCCCTCATTGTAGATCACCTTCATCTACTCAATACCCCATTGATGATAATGTGGATTTGTAAGAGAAATTGATGGGGCGATTGAGAACTCAGCATCTTCTCTCTCCTATGGTGCCTCATTTGAATATAACTCCATATATGAGGGAGTGATCTGTGGCGTGTCCATATCAGACCCATCACCGTGTCCCTCCTTATCAGACTGGGAGGAAAAAATATTCTACACCTGGGTCTTAGTAGCTCGTGCAGTAGTCGCCCTAGTCTGAGGCACCTATTCCTCAGGGTCAGTATGGACGTTATAGACCTTATTCGATCCACATGAATGTTCATCCCAAGAATTTTCATCCCTAAGACTCATATTAATAGCCTTGTTTGCTACACGTTTAGTTTTAGGAGCCATATTACCTGAAAATGAGCACAAATAAACCATGATCAACCCCAAAACACTCAGCAAAATAAAATAAAAACAAAAGAAAACATAGAAAAATCAACATGTATCAGTTGGAAATGGCAGGTATGACTTGTAGTGGATACTATGAGCCATACTGTGGCCTCATAATCCATAGGTGTACAATAATTTTGAACATTGAAACTAGGCCGAGATGCATTTACAACTCATAGCCTTAACTACTGGTAGTAGATATGCCTCGCACAAGTTTTCAATTTACAAAATTAACACAGTCTCAAGTCCACAAGATCCCACTAGGGTTCGTAGAGAGGAATACAACTGATGGGGGGGTCTAATATGGTAAGTATCTAGGCTCCTCAACTCACTGTTATTCCCAATGAGAGGCAACTATGACTCATGGACCTTTCTACGAGTCATAAGAGACTCCAGTAGCAAGGAGTAACAAGTACCTAAAATACCTTAACCTCCCATATGGACCTTAATAACAATCAAAACATTAATAAAATAGCATCAAAGCGAACACATGGCATCCAAATCATGAACACAAGTTACCTAGGGTCCCAAACACGATTTCAATAGTAATGTTATCCCATCAATCACAGTTATAGCAAATAACACACTTTCAAATACAATTCCCTCAATCTATTCACTAAAGAATAAATTCATATGATTATTACCCAAATAATACAAAACCATCATTCATGTGCATGCATATAAATTTAGGGAATTGATTCATAAGTACACCAAGAGTTCATCAACCCAAAAGTTTCATCAACATTGCCCTAATCAAAACCTTGTCATGCTACTCTGGCTTTTGCAAGTCGATCAACAATCACAACCTAATCTTATGCACTTAATCAACAATACATAGTGTAGTATGATCACTAAATCAAAAAACAAGGTCCAATCCCTCAACTAAGGTCAAACTCGCTAAATTCTATTCAATAACAACCCTATTTTCTTCTCAATGTCATCATACTCACAATCAATAGCCTTGACATCAATTTCAACCACAAGGGCATTTAAGAAATCCAAACAAAAATTAATTATAGGAGTTAAAATAAACCAAGAGACATGTCATAGGAGATGATGATAAAAGATAAGTGAAATCAGAAGAATGAGGGGGCAAAACCCTAGCCGCCAATCAATCTCGCTAGAAATGTGGTGGGTTGGCAGAATAGTGATTGGAAAAATATTGGGGGTAAGTATTAAGGGTTAATTTGAGTGATTTAGGGTTAAAATAGGGTCAAGATGATTTTGACCCCTATTTAAACCTTACTGGGTTACGTTTAAAATTTAACTGAGTTGGGTCTACAAAACCCCAACTGCAGGTCATAGCTCTGACTACGGACGTAGATCTTGGTCTTGTAGGCCACTCAATACTTAAAAAATTTTAAAATCATACCTGGTCACTATGAACCCCATTTATGGCTAGTAGCTTGGACAAAGAGTAAAGTTGGCTCATAGTGTGAGTTCCAACTTCAAGTGATCACTATTAACCTCTACAAAGCAATAGTACTGGTTGTAGTGTATATTACGGCTCGTAGGCCTAGTGGTAAAGGCTGCTTCAACTGCCATTTTTTGTAATTTTTCTACTTCGTTCAAAACCTGTACCATTTTCTCAAAATACACCATCATACCAATATACAACCAATTCAATGTCTAAATACAAAAATCAACACACTCAAATTTCTATCTAAAAATCCACAAATTGCCAATAAAATCAAAGACAAACAAAAGCATTAAAACCTCTTGGGTTGCCTACTAAGTAGCATCTAATTTAATGTCCCTACATCACTTAGTCATCTTCAGTGATGAAAACTTCTCAAGAACCCATACTTCACTTTTGAGTTAATTGGGGTGCTTGATAGCCTGGTGAATCAAAAACCACTTATACATCATTTACCCTAAACCTGAGTTGACCCAAATCCATATCCACCAGGGCTCTCCTTGTGGCCAAAATTGATCTTCCCAGAATAATAGGGACTTCGAAGTAGACCTCACAATCAAGAATCACAAAATTTGTCAGAAATATGAACTTATCCATTTTGACTAATACATCATAGAGTACTCCCTCCAACTTCTTGATCTTCCTATCCGCCATTGATAACCTCATTCTTGTCATAGTAGGTGAACCAAAACTAACCTTTTAAGCATGGCAAGAGGCATCAAATTTAAACTTTCTCCTGAATCACACAATGCTCTTGTGAACTTAACATCGCCATAGGTACAAGGAATGCTAAATACACTGGTATCCTCCATTTTTCAGACTAAAGATTTGGTGGTAATAGAACTATAATGTTAGATCTCTTGTGAAAGCTCTTGGCTTATCGTTCACTTTTTTGTTACAAATCTTTCATATATTTAGTATACCTAGGCATCTTCTCCAATGCTTGAATAAGGGGAATATTGATTGAAAATTATTTCAACATGGAGAGGGCTTCAACTTACAATTCTCCTCCTTTTGCTTGAGCTTTTAGGAAAAAGGAGGGCGAGGTCTTGGGATAGTCTTATTCTTTCCTTGCTCCTTCAGCACTTCACCTCTCATTGCACTATTGACCAAAACTTCTTCCTCAACCTCAACTTTGTCATTAATACTCTTTGCATGATTCTCATCAACAACCACCGGCATTGGAGGGTCAATGGTATTCTTTCAACTTCTCGTCATAACCTCTATGTAATGTCCCTCATTCTTAGGGTTTTGAACCATATTACTAGGCAAAGTATCTTTTGACATTAATTCAATTAGAGGGACACTTGACTAAATTGTTGTTCGAGTTACTTAATGGCCACTAAATGAGACTCTATCTTTTGGTTGATACTTGAAATATCCGATTTCATACCTTTCAAAGTCCCATCTTGATTTTTAGCCTCCTTCAACAATTTATCAAACATGTCTTTGATCCTTGAATTTCTAGAACCATTATGAGAAGGCATATAAGGACCATTTCTTTACCCATCTCTTCACCCCAACTCAGCTTCTAGCACCCTATCTCTCTCAAATTAACTACTATAGTTATCTCTATATGCACTCTCTCGGTTGTAGTTTCGATCTTGATATTTGGAACCTTGATGCCAATAGTCCAAATTAGACCCTGAGGCGTTATTCCAAAAACCTACTACTTGATCTCTAACAAAGCAAACATCTAAAACATAATATAACTCACCATACATAGACTCTCGTGGAGGTTGGTGGACTACCGCACAAAATATTTCTTGAGTTTATTCACCACCAAGTCCCCACTTGTTCGGAGTTGAGAAAGTTTTTGCATGATCTCTTCATTGATGTTTGATTACTCTAAGCTAATATGCACTGTACATAAGTTCCTTGTAGTAGCTCTCCCTTTGGCGACATGCTATATTGGTCTTAACTACTTGCTCCATCATTTTCGCTATCCTTTTCTGGTAAAATGCCTCCATGATGGTATTGGCACATGATTGACTAATCTCATCAGTAGCTCGATAGAAAATCTTCACTATGGCATCATCCATGATCTTATGGTCTAGAACCATTCACAAACATTTATTGAACGTCTCTCATATTGTGCTAATAGAATCACCCGGCAATTGCTCAAAATTATTGATTTTGATCCATAAGTTCGAGATTTTTGAACCTTGGAAAGTATTACTCCAAGAAGGATCTTTGTAATTCTACCCAAATGATGATTGGACTCTATAGGAGTTTTGACAACCATATTGTTGCACTACCGGTAAGAGATAATGGAAAACACACATAACCTGACAATATCCATAGAAAGATTATGTGTACCCATCACACTCTTACAGACAAAAGGAAAAATATGAAGATAACTGTAAGGATACTCAATATGTAACCTTGCAACCAAACCATAGTTCTGAAGCATTTGGAGTAATCTACTTAACATCGTAACCTTAGTTCAGCCAGTAATGGTGGTAACACTATAACACCTATAATGTCCATGGTAATAGGGTTCAACCAATATTGATTCAAACCATATGAATCCTCGTTGAAATCCCTGTGATGTTGCCTATTTTCCCTTGGTGGTGAGTTTTCCTGTCTACCCATATTATCATCATTTTGGTCCATAGCTTCATCAATCACAACATCCATGTTTGCTTAAGATTAATTGGAGCTAAGGGTCTGCCTTGGTTCCTTGTATTGGGCATACACCTAGTATACCCTGCAAAACAAACTAAATAGTAATAACAAAAACAAAAGTAAAATACAAGAAAATTAAGAAACCAACTCTTGAATTAATTACTATTTAAATCAAGTCAAAGCTTCACCGTATTCCACGGCAATGACGCTATTAATTTTGATCATGCTCAAACAGTACCTCTTACTTTGAGGATAAATCAATCATTGTCAAATATATAACCTATCATAGGTTAGGGTCGAATCCCAAAGTAATACGGGGTTTTGCCACTTTGATTCACTAACAATTAATTCAAGCATTAAATGACTCTATTCCCAAGAGGGGGTGGGTTTGCAATGATTGGTAGTAAATAAAACTATACTAATAAAATGTAGAGACAATCAAATTGGAGAGCACCTTGGAAAATTGTGTTCCCCATGATTCACTAACTCAAACATCCTGGATCACACAACCTAAATTAGGACATTGCATGCAGGATAGTAACTTAAGTTATTCCAACCCTTGGGCAAAGGTGAAGGTCAAATTTCACTATGGCACTTGGCCGGCTACCATAGTGTGCCAAACTAACTGTTATCTATTGTCCCAGTCATCGTCTCCTCTGTTGGGTCTGGTTAATTAGACGAGAACACATCAATCAAATTTTTTCACCCATTTCCTTTTCCTATTCATTAGTAACTTTATCTGGATCATGACACTAGGTGGGGTTTAATGTTGGCTAGTAGAATGAAGGAAAATGGATAATACATACAAATACCTAACTCAAGAAGTGCAAATAATCCTGGTTCCAAAGCTAGCTACTCATGGTTCCCACAACCCTAATTGTGGGTTTAGCCACTCATCGCTTGGGCAGTCAAATTAACAATGAAATAAGAAGACATGGAAGATTTCTTACACAAGCAAGTTAAAGAATAATGAAATGATTTTTGAAATTAGAATCACAAGCTTGAATGATAAATTAGTCCAAAAGTGAATATAAATCTCCCTATTTGTCTCAAAGTGAAACCCTAAAAGTCCTTTCTCAAAAACAACTCTACATCTTGAATAATATGAAAAATAATGAAAGGTTATCCAAAAATCTGCTCCTAAAACCCTAAGTTATACTAGTTATAGTATTTATAAAAAGGTCCTTAAAGTAATTAGAAGATTTGGTTGATGTCTTCTACAGCTCGTAGTTACGACATGTAGGTGACCTATGAGTAGTAATCGGGCATCCATGGTTAGCACTTGGCACTTTGGACATCATCACTATGATCCCCCTCTATGAATCATAGTCTAGTCTATGACTCATAGTGCCTCTTGTAGTCCACTCTTGCATTTTGTGGTCTAATTTTGATCAACACCATTAAGGGCTATGAGGTCTCCCTTTATGACATCATAGAGTGGACTACGATTCATACCTTAAGCTCGTATGGCTAAACTTCAAATTTTTAAATTTTGTTTTTTGAACACTGTTAAATACTTTGAATAGCCTCTACGACTCGTAGCTAGGGCTACAACTCATAGTAGAGTCCGTAGATCCTCAAAATCAACAAAAATTTGTAACTTTTCCCAAAATCAAGCCAACCTGTATTTTCTACAAAAGTAAACAAAAAAACACATAAAAACCATAAAACGCCACATTGAGAACAAAGAAAATCCCTTATTTTAGGCATTAAATGTGTTGTATTTTGACACCACATTAAAGACCAAATCACTACTACCCAAGGTACACTCCAAAATGACACTCCATTTGAACAACCTGCTTCCCAAATACAACCAAACCCCACCAGTATGCCACCTCCAAATGCTCAACTTCCCAGCCATCGCTTACAAAATCTATAGGTCTTTATGAACTAACAATATACCCTCAAAGCCCTATCTACATCCCACTTATACCTCCCAAATCAACAATCAACACTTCCTATTCCCATGCTCCTAGAAACAATAACCACAGTCTCATATACGTCAAAATTGCCCCTTATACCCATGACCATTACAAATCAGAATCCTCCCAAAAGGATATACTGATTAAATGAATGGCTAAAAAGTTAGATAGCCTAACCAATCGCATGCAACATGTTGAAGAAAGTAAGAAAGGTAGTTGGCTTAAGATATGAAGATTTGTGTCCACACCCTAATTTGGAACTGCTTGAAGGGTATAAGCCTCCCGAGTTTGAATAGTTCAATGGCATTGGTGATCCTTAGGCCCATCTATACATGTATTGTGACAAGTTGGCTGGAGTTGGGAGAGATGAGAAGAAAATAATGAAAGTGTTATAAGAAGTCTCACGAGGGATGCTCTAACTTGGCACATTGACCAAGATGCTCGTAAATGGTCTAAGTAGGTAGGTATGGCCTCTGCTTTCATGGACAGGTTGAAGTTCAACATAGAAAATGCACCTAGTTAGTTCTATATCCAAAATCCAAGTAAGAATCCCAGTGACACATTTAGAGACTATGCCATAAGGTGGAGTTCTGAGGCTACTAGGGCCATACCTACCATGGATGAGCCTCAAATGAAGGGCTATTTCATTCAGGCACAAGATCCCCAATATTACAATAGGATGATGCTCATAGCAGAGAAGAGCTTCATTGATATCATAAAGCTGGGTGGAAGGATTGAGGAAGGTATTAAGAATAGATCTATTATCAACTTGGTAGCTCTACAGGCTACCAACAAGGCATTACAATCTAGATGTTTGCCTAAGAAATGCAAGAAGAAGGAAGTGGGTGCGGTCATGTTAGCACATGGGACCAAATGCCCATCAGATTACCAATCCCAACTCCATCTCTCCCTCACTATCCTACATATCCCTACCCCGCACCTTTCCCACCTGATCAAACATATATCCCTTACCAAGATCCTCCCCCAAAATACATATAACCCACATATCCTTTTTATAATACCCAACCAGTATATTACCAAACTACTCCACTACCAGCTCTATCTCCTCAACAACTAATTTATAGAAATCACCCTAAATTTGATAAAAGGCCCACAAAAGCCTACACGCCTCCAGCCGAACCTATTTCCTAGCTTTATGAAAGACTAAAAAAAGCTAGTTACATCCACCAATACCTTTTTTACCCATAGACACCCAAGCCAAGTGGTATGATACTAACAAGGTTTGTGCCTATCACTCTGGAATAAAAGAACACACCATGAAAGCTTGTCAAACCCTATGATACAAAATCCCAAAACACATACACACTAATACCATCGAAATCAAGGAACCCATACCCAATGTGTGCAATAATTCACTTCCAAATCACAAAGAGTATGATGAATATTAATAAATTAAAGTTTGATTATGATCAATATTGTTTGAGGAAAAAGGTTATCCTGCCTAAGAGAAATATCTAAACTAGCAGAATAAATGGAGAAGTTCAGCCCGAGTCTTCTTTTCAAATATTCTTTATTTAAAGATTAAATGTTTTTCATCTTGTATTTAGAACAACGTCAGACCTGATTATCATTTAAGAGGGATATGTAGGCGCTGCTATAGAGTTCAGTCATATCATAATAAAAATTTTATTCCCCCTTTGATCGTGGAATAGGATAGAATTTTTTTAGCGGGACTCAAAAGTTCTTCTAGGAGAGCAAATTCCTTATAGGAAAAATAATTGGGGTGTAATTTTGAGCGTGTCTAAAAAGTTTTTGACAGCAATTTGCACAAACTAGGACAAAATTGTTTTAGAGGATCTCAGAAATTCTTTTAGAACATTTTCAATAAATTAGGGCCGAAATTTTTGTGTGGGTCTAAACAACTTCGACAAAAACAAATTTAAAACTAAAGATGGCCTCTAAGAGGACAACAAGTTGAAAGGATGGATATCGACAACAAGTGAAGCATACTGATCATGGGAATAACACAGATCAACCTTTCCCATTTTATAAATTGACATTTTTTCTTTGAATGTAGAAAGGACAGATGTATATCTCAATATTGCTCAAATGATTGTCGTTTTAGTAAGAAAAATATTACTCCATGCTTTGCATTGCATTGTATCCTAGAATTGCATTGTGACCTGAGAAATTGCATATGCTCAAAAATTACATTACATTCTCTTGCCCCAAAAATTTCATGTGCTCGAAAAATGCCTCATATGTTTTTGTCCCAAAAATTGCATTATGCCCAAAAATTATATTTTGCGATATTTTGGTGAAACGACCCCAAAAAGTACCTGAAAATGTGCATCTAAAGTGCTTAGAATTATAATTTTCATATAAATCAAAATCTATGTGTGATTTCAAAAATCCAACTTCATATTCTTGATTAGAGGGAAAAATTGACTGGAAAGTAGGTCTAATAGTGATTTTAGAGAAAACAATTTGCAGTTTTATTTTTTAAAGTTGCAATTACCAGTGAGCTATTTGTGCCCCTGGCACGATGCGCCAAAGGCTCCCCATAGCGTATTGTTTGTTCAGTTTTTCCATCTCAGTCCTAGACTTTTGGGTCATGGGCCTAATTGTTCCCATGCGTGCAAATACCTATACTTAGCCATATTTAACCTTCATATCATCCAAAACATTCCCCAATACTCACTCAAATACTTAGAGAAATATTTCACCCCAAATTTCAAGTCTCAGAACTCATCCGGATCTTAAAGATTTCACTCAACCTTTAAGTCTCCAATTCAAATCTTCATAAGAATTCTCTAAAGATAAGGTATGTAGGTTTCAACCAATGGATCCTTTCACCTTTAGTGCCCAGGCTTCCTTTTTACCTAAATTACATGATTCTAAGTTGATTTACTTATGGGTCTTCCTTATTATGAATTTTACTATAACTATGTTGGAGTTTCATAAAATTATGACTGTTTTAGCATGATTTGAGAAATGAATCTAAGATTCATTGTGGGATTTGATGAAAGATTTTGATGTATATTGCTTGAAATTGTTACCAAGTATTGATGGATGGTTTTATATTGAATTTTCTTGCATGATTTCATCCCAAAATTGCATGTTGTTACACTAGCAATACCTTTCCATCAAGTGTTTAATAAAATGTTCTGTTATGATTTCTTGAGGAATTGAAGGTTCATTGGAAGTCTTATGATATGAAAGACTTTATGATGATGAAAGGAAGTATGTATATGATATTTACCTATATCATGTTGGGATTGACCATGCCTCACTCTGGGGTTTTGAGCCCGGGTAACCATGCCAAGGGGTTTGTACCTTGATAACCGAGTTGAGGTGTTTGCACCTTAATCACCATAGGTGGTAGGGTGAGATGATCCACCAACCAATTAAGGGGTTTGTACCTCAATCACCACAGGCAGTAAGGTGAGACGATCCACTAACCATGTCAAGGGGTTTGTACCTCAATACCCATGGGTGGTAGGGTGAGACAATCCACCAACGAATTGAGGGGTTGGTACCTCAATGGACTAAGAATTCTATAATGATGGTCTTTTCTGGCACATATATTATGTTCTATGTAAGAATGATTTACTTCAAGCATTTTCCATGCATGCCATATTATTATATGCTACTCATTGCTTATGCTTATGCATTTTGATTACGATGTTTATCTCCTGTTGCATTGTATCCTACATACTTAGTACATTCAACCGTACTAACATATACTCTATGCCCACATGATGTCACCATGTATGAACCAGAGCCCTACTTGAGCATATTCATCCATGTTGCTTCTATGATTTCTCTCAAGCTAGTTGGTGAGTCCTCTATTCTAGGGACAATGTCTATGATCTCATGTTCTATACTAAGACTATCTTTCTTTTATGTGTGTATTGACTATGACGGTGAGCTTGGTTGCTTTTTATGGCCCCAGATCCTATATAAGTTTTAGAGGTTGTAAGGACCCATAATTTCTAAGCTTATGTATGTCATTTAAGGCT
>JAOTQJ010154904.1:0-13211 GCA_025642045.1 Solanum sejunctum | reverse complement strand
ATGGCCCCAGATCCTATATAAGTTTTAGAGGTTGTAAGGACCCATAATTTCTAAGCTTATGTATGTCATTTAAGGCTGTCATGGGCCCCTACAAAAAGCCAACTTCAAAAGGATTTTCATTGGATAAGTTTGACACAAGTACTGGTGCAAGGATCAACTTTAAACAAGTATAACTTTTAGCACAATTGGAGCTGGGTGGCCCACAACATGTCAAAAGAAAGCCCCTTTAGTTAGCTTTCCAACATAGTTAGTTTCACCTTATTTGGAATTCTGATGAAGGAGTTATGACTATTTTCATAAAAACCTCACCTGCAGCGAAGCCCCACAGGAACCTATATGGGTAGTGGTGTCTTGTACGGGTTGTGTGAGGTGTATTGAGTTGGAAATGTCTATTTTTTGCCTAAGGCATGGGGCACGACAAGTGGCACAGGCCGTGTGGCCTTCCATTGGCCGTGTGGCAGGTCGTGGGTTGAGTACAAGAGAGGAATAGTAGACGTTTGAGGGAGTTTTGCTTGCTAAGTTTTGTCCCACGTCCCTCACCACTACCCGTGGCATGGGGCACGACCCGTTGTCCTTGGCAAGGAGCCTGGCCAATATTTTCTAGCACCAAGTATAGTGCCACGAGCCTACACATGACCCGTGGAGGCCTCCATGGTCATGACGAGACATCTTATACCAATCAATTTCCAACTTTAATTTTTGGACTAAGTTCCTTGTAATGGGCATTCCACACGACCTATTGGACCATCTGTGGAGCAACACTTTGCCAAATCTTCCATCCCTTCACTAATGGCATTTTCATAAATACTTATTACTCTAATGCCCTTTTTAGACTTTCAATGTTATCTTAACCTTTCTAAAAGACCTAAATAATGTTCCAAAGGATTAAAATCACTACTCTCATCTCAATCACAATCCCAAACCCTTTCAAAAGCCTCCATCAAGCTCTAATTCAATTTCAAGGAAATTCAAGAACAAGTTTGGATTTCAAGACCCACTTCCAAGCTTCCATTCTTCCCAAACTCAATTCCGAGGAACTCAAGGTCTAATATGTGTGGGTTGATCCTTCACTTCTTTTCAATCAAGGAGACCCAAAATTATTTTTAAGCAATCTCATAGATTTCTAGTTTACTTTAAATTGGAGTTTTGAAGATTATGAATCCTGAAATTCTAACTATGCATTGGTAGTATTTATTTAATGATTTTAATATGAATTAAATTATTACTTAAGGACTTTCTTTAAGGTTTATGGAATTTCAAGTATGAATGTCCCCTTTAAGACTTCAAAATGAATAGGTGATTACACTATGAATTTAAATGTGGATTTAATTACGTTTTCGCTTGAATTTCACATTATATTGTTGATTTCAAAATGAATCCTAATTACCCATGCCATTCTCTTATTTTCAATAGCAGATGCATCTATGTACATAGATTATTTTGAGAAATTATGTTATAGGTTAAGCCCAATTATTTTCTATGATACGAGTTTTGATAAAACATTGGTTATGGCAATATTATGATCACATATATGTCTTTGATTTTGGCTCTTTGAGAATTTTTGGGTAATTGTACCATTTTGCATATGAATGGGTTATTCCTATGCATGATTATAAAGACTATGAAATTATATTTTGGCCTTTAAGCTTAAGAATGCATGGAGATGGTTTCGAAAATGATTTACGTCATTTGAAAGTATGTATATATATATGTATACGTATATTTACTCTTGTGGGATGGTGACTTAGCACCGATGGATTGTGGGCGTTAGGGCTATCCCCAAGGGCCCTTTTCCTTTCCTTGAACTATGTGACCGGCATAGGTTTTCGATATGAAGAGGGAGTTGTTCCATAAGGAGAAAGAATTATTTGAATTATGATTTGTGAAAATCCTATATGAAGAGGGCGTTGTCCCATAAGGAAGGTTACTTTATACGAAGAATGAGTTATCCCATAAGCTAAAGTATGGTCTACCCTTGGCAAGTAGATCACCTCTTTATCGATGAGGGGATTTAATCGAGATTCCAAGTAATAATTTGCTTGGTCTTACTTATGTTGTTTGAGGTCACACCCAATATATAGAAGCACATCATTTGCATTTCATGCATTATGACTTTCATAGAATCTCCTTTGTTACATTCTTCGATATTCAACTCTTTCTATATTATGTGTCTTGTCATGTAACGTCGATATGCAGGTTTTGGTAAGTTACATGCATTGACCCTGCATACTTAGTACATAGAAATGTACTTATACATACTCCATTGCTACATGATGTTACCATGTAGGAATTGGTGGCCTTATTGATTCTCATCGTGGCTAGACGGATTGTTCAAGTTAGCTTTTGGCAAGTCCTCATATCCGGCGATAACATCCATCTTCTTACATGCTTATGTTTAGACTACATCTTGTATATTTTGGAATACTTAAGACTATTAGGGTGAGCCCAGTTATTTGTCTTGGACCCCACTAAGGTCTATGTCTAGAGGTGTTGTTGGACAAGTTATGTATTACGCTTGAGCTTTGACTCATTTATATTAATCAAGTTTAACTTTTAACCTTAGACCTGATTCCCCTTGTTTATGCTTATCTCTTATTGGCATTTTACTTGCTTTCACAACCAAGGATGTGTAATAATATGTTATGAGGCTTGTTTGGGGTTGCTTTGGGTCTACCATTCTCTAGTCACATCTAGGCCCTCGATCCGGAGCATGGCAAAGATGGTATCTGAGCCCTAAGTTGTTGGATTCTTAGAGTCCAACACACCATGTCGATTATAGTCTTATTCATGGTTGTATTGTACACCACCACTATGAATAAGAGGCTATGAGGTATTCTACAAAATATTTCATCTCTTTATGATCTATGTCATGCGATAGAGTTAGGTCCCCTAGGGTTTATTGCTAATCCCTAATCATTACATTGTAGGATATGTGTCAAGCTACTCAAGATGGTGATATTTTGAATGCGGAGGTTCGTAATTCTCTATGGAAACTCAACTCAATTTACAAGTGGGTGCTCCCGAGATTTCTAGTGGTGAGAGGAGAGGAAATGAGACCAAGGGTGCTCGTGTTGAGGGTAAGTTCTAATGTTCTAAAGGGTGAGATAGGGGTGTTATGGTGCCTTATGCTAGGTGCCCAAAATATGGTAGATGCTATGATGGACCATGCTTGAAGAAAACAAATGCTTGTTATGGTTGCAGAGGTGAGGGTCACAAGATAATGGATTGTCCTAATAGGCACAAAAAAGGCAAAAAGAGGAGATAAGGAGGTGGAGGGGCTTAGATGCTGAAAGTATAGGAAGGGCCATGGCGGCCTATGTTTGGAGAAGTCTAATGCTTGCTTGGGTTGTGGAAGACTTGGGCATAAAGTTAGTGGTTGTTCTCTTGCTCAACTAGATGGATGTAATAGTGGGATGACTAATCCCAAGTGTCATGGGTTTGGAAAGAAACATGGTGGTCGATGCTTGAGGAGGACTAATGCTTGTTATGGATGTAGTAGAGAGGGTCACAAGCTAGTTGATTGTCTATATGTTCTAAGGAAGTGTAAGGGCAGTTGACCTTTGGATTAAGGTGGTCATGTTGATCAAGTGGTTCAATGAGGGGATGAGGTGCCCAATGTTATTATGGGTAAGTTGAAGTTTCCTTGGCTTTGATATGCATTCATTGTCAGGCACGATGTTCCACTACTTATTCTTTATTCTTTCGATAAGTATAGGACCTGTAAGGTTTTAATATGATGGGTAGGTATGGTCGATCGATTTGGTCAACTACAATGGGTTAGTCACTTCTCTAAGGTTGATTTTCATTAGTTAAGTTTGACACAAGTATCAGTAGAAGGATCAAATTTAAACAAGCATAACTTTTATCACAATTAGAACTGGGTGGGCCATGATATGTAAAATTAAAGCCCTTTGTATTTGCTTTCAAATAAACTTAGTTTAATCTCATTTCGAGTCCGGATGAAGGAGTTATGATCGTTCTCGTAAGACCCTCTTGTGTAGTGAAGCCCCACGGGCACCTATATGGGCAATGGTGTCTTATACAGGTCATGTGAGGTGTCTTGAGTTGGAAAGGACATTTTTGGCCTATGGCATGGAGTATGACTAGTAGCACGGGCTGTGTGGCTTGCCACTAGCCATGTGGCTAGTCGTGGGGTGAGTACAAGAGAGGAATAGTAGGCGTTTGGGGGAGTTTTTCTTTCTAAGTGTTGTGCCATGCCCCTCACCACGACATATGGAATGGGTCATGACCAATGGTCCTTGGTGTGGATGTTTGACAATATTTTCTAGCACCAATATTATGCCATGAGCCTCTACATGGGCCGTGAGGCTCCACATGACCCGTGGAGGCCTCCGTGGTCATGATGAGACATTTTATTTCAATCGATTTTGAACTTCAGTTTTTGGACTAAGCACCTTGTCACGGGTACTCTACATGACCCATGGAGTGCTACATGACCCGTGGGACCTTTCGTGGAGCAACACTTTGGCAAATCTTCCATCCATTCACTAATGGTATTTTCATAAATACTAATTACCTTAATGCACATTTTAGACTTCCAATGCTATCTTAACCTTCCTAAAAGACCTAAACAATGTTCCAAAGGATAAAACGCACTATTCTCATCTCAATCACACTCCCAAATCCTCTCAAAAGCCTCCATCAAGCTCCAATTCAATTTGAATGAAACCCCAAAACAAGTTTGGATTCCAAGACCACTTCCAAGCTTCCATTCTTCCCAAACTCAATTCCAAGGAACTCAAGGTCTAAGGTGTGTAGGTTGATCCTTGACTTTTTTCAACCAATGAGACCCAAAATTAGTTTTAAGCAATCTCATGGATTTCTGGTTTACTTTAAATCGGGCTTTTGAAGATTATGAATTCTAAAATTCTATGCATGGATAGTGTTTATTTGATGATTTTAATGTGATTTAAACAATTACATGAGAATTTTCTTTGAGGTCTATTGAATTTCAAGTATGAAGTTCCCCCTCAAGACTTCTAAATGCATGGGTGATTACACTATGAATTTAAATGTGGATTTAATTATGTGTTCGATTGAATTTTATTTTATATTGTTGATTTTAGAATGAATCCTAATTACCCATGCCATTCTCTCATTATCCATAGCATATGCATTGATATACATGGATTATTTTGATATATTATGTTATAGATTAAGCCCAATTATGTTCTACGATACGAGTTTTGATAAAATATTGGTTATGGCAATATTGTGATCACATATACGTCATTAATTTTGCTCTTTGAGCATTTTGGGTTCTTGCACCATTTTGTATATGAATGGGCTCTTCCTATGCATGAGTATAAAGACTATGAAATTATGTTTTGGCCAATAAGCCTAAGAATGCATTGAGATGGTTTCGGAGATGATTTATGTCATTTGAAAGTATGTATATATATATATATGTATAGGTATATTTATTCTTGTGGGATGAGGACTTAGCACCGATGGATTGGGAGAATAAGGGCTATCCCCAAGGACCCTTTCCTTTTCCTTGGACTATGTTCCTAGCATGGGATTTTGATCCAAAGAGGGAGTTATCGCACAAGAAAGGTTACTTCATGTGAAGAGGGAGCAGTCCCGTAAGGTAAAGTGTGGTCTACCCTTGGCAAGTGATCACCTCTTTACCAATGAGGGGATTTCATCAGGATACTAAGTAATAGCCCACTTGGTCTTACCTATGTCGGTCACATCCCCAATATATATAAGCACATCATTTGTATTTCATGCATCATGACGTTTATAGTATTATGACTTTCATAGCATCTCTTATGTTACATTCTTCGATATTCAACTCTTTCTATATTAACTGCCTTGTCATCTAACATCGATATGTAGGTTTTTGTAAGCTACATGCATTGCACCCCGTATACTTAGTTCATTCAAACATACTAATGCATACTTTATGCCTACATAATATTACCATATAGGAATCGAAGCCCCTATTGATTCTCCTCGTGGATAGAAAGATTGTTCAAGTTATCTTTTTGTGAGTCCTTATGTTCGGGGACAACATCTATCTTTTTATATACTTATGTTCAGACTACATCTTGTATTTTTTTGAATACTTATGACTATGATGGTGAGCCCGGTTATTTGTCTTGGCCCCCTCTAAGGTCTATGTCTAGAGGTGTTGCTGGATATGTATTACACTTGAGCTTTGGCTCATTTATTTTATTCAAGTGTTTAACACTTTACCTTAGACTCAATTCCCCTTGTTTATGCTTATATCTTATTGTCACTTTAATTGCTTCTGTGACCAAGGAAGTGCAATGATATGCTATGAGGCTTATTCGGGTTCCTTCGGGTCCCCCCATTCCCCTGGTATGTCTAGGCCCTAGGTCAAGGGCGTTGCTGAAGTGTTATTGGATATGTTATGTATTGAGTTATGACTCTCTTGATTTGATGTTTGTATTATGAAATTTTCTTTTTTCCTTATTTCTAATCTAATTATGGTGTTTAATTACTCCCGTGACCAAGGATGTGTAATGACATATTAAGAGGCTTGTTATGGGTTCCTTCAGGTTCCCCATTTGTCATGTCACATCAAGGCCCTAGGCTTGGGTCCTGACATTTGGTATGAAAATTGCATTGCATTATGCCCGAATATTATATTTTACATTATTTTGATCCAATAATTACATGTGCTCGAAAAAATTGCATTACATTATTTTGGCTTTAAAATTGCACGTGCCTAAAAATTGCATTACACTATTTTACCCTGAAAATTGCATGTGACCGAGATATGCATTACATTATGCCCGAAAATTATGTTTCACATTATTTTGATCCAAAAATTACATGTGCTCAAAAAATTACATTACATTATTTTGGACTAAAAATTGTATGTACCCCAAAAATTGTATTACATTATTTTTATCCAAAAATTTCATGTGTCCAAAAAATTGCATTTTATTATTTTGACCCCAAAATTGCATTACATTTTTTGGGTCCGAAAACTATTTATGCTCGAAATCACACTTTTTGCATCGACCCGATAAATTAAATAACATATTAATACCCTTAAGGCGTCATAGTCCAAATGCATCATTTTCATGGCCTAAGGATATCATTTCATGTCCTTAAGATTTAATTTTTGCTTATCATACCCTTAAGGCATCATCCTTCATGGCCTAAAGAACATTATTCCATGCCCTAGGGATTTTGATCTTTGATTATTATGATCTGAAGATGTCATCGTCTAAAGGCATCATTTTTTCATGACCTACAGACACTATTTCATGACCAGAAGATATAATTTACAATTAGTATGGTCCAAGACATTATAGCCTGAGACGTCATCCTTATCGTCTTGTGGCAAACTTCATGTTCTATATGGCAATTTTGCATCATGTTTATGAATTATTTTTTTATTTAATAGTGCTCTAACTAATTTATTTAGTGTTTTTCAAAGAGTTACAGATTGCAGAATCGACAAACTACTATGCATTCTGCCTTTCGCTTCAAAGATGCGCCTTTCATTCTGTTATCGATTACAATGAACAATTTGCTTCTCATACACATCATCTGTGCTATCCCTATGTCCTTATTTTGCTATCAAAACCCAAATATTTTTCTATACCTCGATCTTTCCAATTCAAACTACTATTAACTCTACTTCAAGTCCCACATTGTTGATTTCATTTTTAGGAATTTCATTCATTCCTAAGTCCAGAACTACACACGGTATGATTCTGCTATAACCAAAGATATGTAGGCAACTTGAAATCGAAATCTCATCAGTAATATTTTTCACAACCCATTTTGTTTCATTTGCTCCCTCCAATAATTTTTGATCGATCGGGAAAAATTGGCTACTCCGTCAACTTTCTTTGCTCGACAATTTGTCCTTCATTCCCGAGCAAAGTAGTTGTTGACACCCAATTTGCAATTCTCTATAACCCATTTAGGTTTCTATTTGATTAAAATTGGTATTCTAATTTTTTTTGAATAAATGAATTTATTTTCAATTTTATCCAAATAATCACGTATTTTTGATATATTTAAAAAAAACTTTCAAAATTTTTTTCTTTAACTATTTTTATAATTTTAAAAATTTATTTTGTTATTGTAAATTATTATTATAGTTATTATTATGTTTTAGTATAATATTCATTATTTTTTTACAATAATATTATTTATTATTTATATTACTTATGGTATTTATTAATTTTACTTAGTATTAGTAATATACTTGTCACGATCAAGCCCAGGGCCTAGACGTGACACAGCGAATGGGAACCCAAAGGGACCAAAACAAGCCTCTTAGCATATCAATCACACATCCTTGGTTGCGGAAACAAAGTAATAGTAACAAGAGATAATGAAAAGTGAAAATGGGACTAAGCGAAGTCTTTGATGGCATAAAACATAGAAGAGTCAAAGCTGAAAGTATGATTACATCATTATTTCCAACAACAGCTCTAAACATAGTTCTGAGTGGCGTCCAAGACACTTTCCAGGATCACCCTCATAGCATCAAGACTGCAACATGAAGAGAAAATAAGTGAGAAGAGTAAGATAGCTAATGTCCCCAAACTTGAGGACTCACCAACACTCTTCTTCCAATGTGCCAAGACTAGCAACGGGGAGGGTGATCAAGAGATTCTCCGGTTCCTACATGGTAACATCATTGAGGTATAGAATATGCGTTATTATGTTTCAATGTACTAAGTATACAGGATGCAATGCAAGAAGGGATAGGCAACATAGTCAAAATGAATAAACATAAGCAATGGCTAGTATAATAACAATATGACATGCATGATCAATGCTTGAAGTAAAATATGCTTGTATAGGACATATTACATATGTAGGAAGAGACCATCATCATATACCAAGCAAACTAGTACTTGGAATCCAAGGCATATCACCCTCTTGGAAGGTGATTGAGGTATCTACCCCTCAATTGGTAGATGGGCATAGTACCCCCGTAATAATGGTCAAGGTATATACCCCTCAACATGGTAGATGGGCATAGAAACCCCCATCAAAGTGGCCAAGGTATATACCCTTCAACATGGTAGATGAGTATAGGACTCCTCCCCCCCTCCCCTCCAAGTGGTTCAGACATATCACCCCATTAACAAAGTGGTCAACATGCAACACTATAGATACTTTTCATGAATTCAATACATACATACATCCCTTTAATCATCATAAAGTCACTTAACTCATAAGTCATACAATAGTTCATTAATAACTTAAGAATCCTTAATTATATATTTTATCAAACACTTGTCAGGTGTGTAATGCTAGTTAAAATTATGCAATTCAAGAGTGAAATCATGTGAAAGAACTCAAGGTAAATCAACCCACCAATACTTGGTAATACCCCCATGCAAGATACATTCAAACCCTTCATCAAGTCTCATAATAGATCATAGATTCATAGCTCAAAACATGCTTAAACAGTCAACATTTTATGAAACCCTAACATTGTTTATAATCAACTTTCACAAATTGAGATACCTATAGATAATCCATCTTGAAAACATGTAATTTACATAAAAAGAAAGCTTGGGCACTATGGGTGAAAAGACTCAATGGTTGAAACCCACATGTTTCAAATTTGGAGATTTTCTTGATGAAGATTTGAATGAGAACTTGAAGATTGAATGAAGTTTTTGAGATTAGAAATGAGCTTGGGACACTTGAATTTTGGATGAAATATTTGGTTAAGTGTGTTAGATAGGGTTTTGAGAGTGTACTAAATGATATCGAGTTAAAAAAATAGCCAAGTATTAGTGATTTATGCATAGGAGTGCATGATGCCCAAACGCCAAAGCCATTGGGCTGAAATAAGAAAACTGGGAAAGAAATGTAGTTCTCCGCGATGGGTTTGTGTCGCAGATGTGCACGGACCCTCACTGGAAATCGCAAAGTTGGCAAAATTCATTTTTTGCTATGGTTCTTCAAAAATTGGGGTTATACCCATCTCGCACTCAATTTTTCCCCTGATCACGAATATGAAATCAAATTTTTGATATCATACATAGATTTTGAGAAATACGAAAATTACGATTATGGGCATTTCCGAGGCACACTTCCGGGCGTTTTAGGGGTGTTTCAATACTTATTATTATTTCTTAATGTCATATTTTAAATATAATGTTTACCATTTTATTTTATTATTTTAACTTAAATAATATTTTAATATATTCTAATATTTTATACAATTATTTCAACATCTATTGCCTGTTTTCTTTACATTAAAAATTGTTATTTTAAAATGTTATTAATTAGATGGCATACAATTCAACTTCAACCCAATTTGTTCAATTCGTAGCCTTTCCTACCAAATTCATTTCAATTCTAATTAATTCTTTGTAATTTATTTCAGTACTCACAAATTTCTTTACAATTTCTTTCAATTCTAACGTAATTGGGTCAATTTATGGCCTAATTTTAAATTACCAAATCCAATTTCATTTGTTTGAACTTAGATTGATCCATTTGACCAACAAAATCTAATTCACTCTCGCAGGAATTAATCTCATCCGTTGATCATTTCTCATCTAATGATCATAATTAATCTCTGATTATTTTCCTTTTTTAATTACACAACCCCCAAAATCCTAAACTTCAATTCATTTTCCTTTTCATCTCAACCTAGCCACCACAAAAATCTAATGAACTCTGTCGCCCTTCCCCTCTCCTCTCCTCTCCTCTTTGGAACTCCAAACCCAACACCTCTTTGTATTCCTTGATGTCACCCAAGTTACGTCTCTTTTTTAGAAGATAAAGCAGTCACTGTCATGCAATAAAATCTAACCGGAGTTAGGATTGAACCCACAGGGAATATGTATACTCAAGACAAATTCATGAAAACGCAACACAAGTAGTTAACCGACTCAATTCCCCAAAGGGAAGTTTTGCAATAACCAATAAGAAAGTAAATGAAACTAATAATCACAAGAGAAAAATCAATAATAGAGAGCAACAAGGGTATTCTGTTCCCCATGATTCCCCAAATTAGTATCATCGGATAACCTAATTCTTGTTAATGTATAGCATACAGGATAGTAATTTAAGTTCATAAAGCCATTTAGTCAACGCTGAGGGGCAAAGTTCACTATGCAACTTGGTCCATCTCCATAGTGTTCATTTATAACCATTACCTATTAGCCCCAGTATAACCTCCCCTTGGCCTAGTTTGGTTGATTAGATAAGAACACATCCATCGAATCCTGTTAATTAATCTCTTTTCCTATTCATTAATACTTTGGTCCAATCAGTAACACTGAATAGGTTCTAATATTGGCCACCACCAGAGAACATTCAAAACAAAGAGAGTTAATTAATACATACACATATACCTTCTGAGAATTGTAAACTATCTAGTTTTACTTTGTTAATTCTTCATGATTCACACTACCCTAGTTGTGGATTTAACTACTCATGCTGTATAGATGAAAAAAATTATGAATTGAGAAGATATAAATAAACACTTATACAATTGAATTAAGATCAAGAAAATCCAAAGTCAATGGAAATCATAAGCTTGAAGATTGAATTGAAGTACAAGTATTCTCAAGGACTCTCTCATAATATTTTCTCAAGTATTGAGTTCTACGAGTACAAACCCTAAAACTGCTGAAAAGTGACATCTCCCCATGAATAATGACATAAAAACCAATTAATCGTAATTATAAATATGTCCTAAACAAACAAGTAAAACTATTAGCAAACTTCATAAAAGCACTCTATGACCCATAAAGTCTTCTACGGCTCATAGTCAGAGTCTCCTACTCAACTACTGGAATTTTGGACTTCTCTTCTACGACACCCCTTTACGAATCATAAAGTGGTTTACGACCATAAAGGAGATTTCATCGAATGAACTTCCTGCAAGTCGACTTCTCTAATCCTTAGGGCATGAAAGGTGTTCTACAACTCCTATCTTTCTCCACAACTTATATACATGCCTCGTAGATGATGTTCCATCAAAATATAACACTTTTGATGCCTAAATGTTAGGATTTTGTGTGTTCACAATGTGATATTTATGGTTTTTATGTGTTTTTATGCGTAGTTTTACAGGTGAGTAGGTTGGCCATGACTTAGGGCAAAATTGCAGAGATTTTTGTTTTTTTGTGATTTACGAGATCCTCTATGAGTCGTAGAGCATTCTACAAGTCGTAGAGGTAGTTTTGTGATAAATTCCAGTGATGAATAATATCTGAAGATCAGCTATATGGGACCTCTATATGAGTCGTAGAGCATTCTACGAGTCATATAGACAAATTTTCATGAAGAATTACAAAGAGAGATAATTTGAAGTAGTCGAAGCCTATGGTTCTAAAGGATGAGTAATAAATTAGTTCACGAGTCGTGAAGATGTTTCACATAAGAGAAGCCCAAAAATCTCAGTAGTTGATTTTGAGACCCTAATTATGACTGATAAATTACATTACAAGTTGTAAATACTTTTCCTAGAAGTCGCTTGTTACAACCCAAACTAGGGCCTAGATGTGACATATCGCATGGGGACCCCGAGCAACCCCAAGCAATCCTCTTAACATATCATTACACATCCTTATTTGCGTAAACAATTAAACAACAATAAAAGAGTAGAAATAAGGGCATTTTGGATAAAAAGGAACACCTTTATTTCATAAAGCATCAAGAGGGTCAAGCTTGTAGCATCATTACATACTTGTCCAATAACACCTCTAAGTATAGAACTTAATGTGGGCCAAGACAAGCAACCAGGCTCACCTTCATAGTAATGACAATGGATAATCCAAATTGTCATGCCTCAAAGTCCCGTAAGGCGGACCGACACCCGTTGCCGATAAGACACAGGAGAACCAACCTGTAACCATATGCGTTATACACTTATTAAAAGGGTTACCTATGTTTGACATGTCTTTAAATAGATAAATAGTGATAACAAGCCCAAAGGGAATGCATATAACTGGGTCGTTGGGGCCACGCTATCTAAAGTGTGAGACATGACTTCATTGTGCTTTACATAGTCTGCAAAGCCTCTAAATAAAGAAAAATATCTAAAAAGGGTCGGGATAGGCCCCGCCTCAACAAACTGTGTAATAAAAACATGTGAGCTCTACACATTTACAAAGCCCCGAAGCAACCTGGAGCTTGGTGACAACAGCTGAATATCTTGTACTCCTACTGGGGAGATCTACTAGCACCTGTACCTGCAGCATGAAATGCAGGTCCCC
>JAOTQJ010154894.1:0-30184 GCA_025642045.1 Solanum sejunctum | reverse complement strand
ATAAGTATAATACATTTATAATAAATATGTATTACATATATAATTCACTTTTATTACATAGTACAGTTGCTATGGATGGTAAATATTTTATAAATATAAGATCTAGATAATAAATTTTAAAAAAAATATTTTAAATAGTAAATATTTTATAAAAATAAACTTAAAAGGGTAATTATTCGTTATTGTTATCTATAGACTATAACTAGTATTGGACTGTTTGAAATTCTAAGTCAAACTTGAAATAATATGTTTAAAAGTAAAAATTATGAAAAAGTATAAGGAATATTATAAATCATATCCGATAAATACTTTTGCATATAAAATAAATTTTAAAATTTATAAATATAATGTTAGCTTAGTATGTCTCAAATTGACTATTTAAAGTTTAAATCAAATCAACATAAGTATAGTCGAATTCTTTTTCAATACCAAATCATTAGTCGGACTTTTTATTTCTCTCTCAATTTGACTCTGATTGCAATTTATATGATTTTTAGTTGGATTTTGTTAAGCGCTAATTTGGACCTTTTCTATGATTTGTTAATATAAATTAATTCTGATGATTGATACTCCAATAGTTCCTATATATAATAAACCACTTATTTGACCAGCTTAGGATCGTCGTACCTGCTTCAGCTGCTTCAAGCATGCAGTTGCTACTTGGATTGACGGTCGTAGGCCGATATGCAACGCACTTTAATTTCTTGCAACCTGGTCTGAATAAGTGTGACCAGAGTTGCTAAGGAAAAGTTTGAGAAAACTGCAAAAACAGTCTACGAGAGCCCTACGACTCATAGAGGGGCTTACGAGTTAGCAAATTTCAGTGATTTAATTTTCTGGTCCCTTTAGGTTATGAGAGAAGTTTATGACTTGTAAGATCAATTGTGACTCGTAGAAGAGGGCTTCGTGACAGATTCTAGTGAAGTATAATTTTTAACCTTATTTTTCACGAGGAGAGATTATGACTCGTAGAAAGAAATACAACTCATAATGTAGGGTTTCATATCAATATTCAGAGACTTGTGATTTCTGACCCTTATCCACGAGAGGCAGTTTAATACTTATAGATGGGTCAATGAGTCATAAATAAGGTTTCGTAGACCCTATCGGCAGTGTTTATTGAGGGGTATTTCTGTCCTTTTTTACTCTTTTTAACTAAAACCCTAGATGTTTGTTTGGACTTGAATAAAGTCCTAAAATAAACCCTAGGGGCATTCATTCCCCATTCTTCGCACTTCAGTTTTCTTGAAGAGCAAGAGGAGAGGAGGAAGAGTTAGGGTTTTCACTCAAGAGTAAGGATTAAGTTGACGATTGATTTCCCTTTATTCTCAGGTATGTAAGTCTTACCAAAGTGTGAAATTTCTTCCTTAACACACCCTTCATTCATCTTTTTGAGTCAATATTTTGGGAAAAGAGTTGAGATTATGAGAATTTGACTATCCTAATATTAAAATTCTTGCATCCATCATGAGGTCTTGTAATACTACATAAGGTAACCTACTACATTGCATGATTATTTACTATGATATTGGTACATGTATTTCATACTTGATAGCATGAACCCTAAATCATATGATTTTACAAAATTCTATTCATATCATTGAATATTTGAGTTTGATGTAAATGGAGCATTTAGAGTTGAGTAATTTGAGCATGAATGAGTATGAAAAGCATGTTGCATTGAGTCATGTATATTGCTACACATGAATATCCTTCTTGCGTTACATGATTAGAAAATGGAGAGAGTCTAAATGATTGTTTGAGTCTGAGTTAAACTTGATAACTTGTATCGATTGAATAAGTTGATGAATGACTGAGATGAGCTGAAATGAGATACCCCAAAAAGGGGTTGAGTTTTGAGTTAATTTATGAGTTGATTGACGAGTTGATTGAGGAGTCGAGCATATTTTAGTCTTGGGAGGAGTATTGACCACTAAGCAGAGAGTGAGTATACTTCTGCTTTAACCCACAAAAATATCTTACCAATATAGGATAGTAGTTACAACTAGACTGGCGACTCTACTCTTGCAAGTGGACATTTACCCTGGATGCAAGAGAGAGTTGATCGGCCTTTTTCTTTCTAGTTAAGGGTGGGCGTGGGAACAATGCTGATTCGTTGTGCATTACCTAATTAAAGGTGGTGGGATGAGGATATCGGTTAAGGAAAACTCCCAAGCAACATTGATTTGAGCATGAGATTTCAAACTGAGTGTATTTTACTGAGCCTACTTTAAAACCATAACTATTTCTATAAAACTTGTATATTTAGTCAAGCATTCATTCTTGATAAGTTGAGATAGTCAAGCTTTATTTTCTTGAGCCATTTTACATACCAGTATATTCCATATACTGACATCCATTTGGACTTACATCATTTTATGATGCAGATGCAGGTGATAGAGGACTTCAGCCTGTACATCGTTGAGGTCCAACTCAGTATAGTTTCAAAGTTGGTGAGCCTTTCTAACATTCCAGAGGAGCCCTGCTATGTTATTATTATTGTTGAGTAATTTATTTTCTTTAATTTGAGGTGTCCATGCCCTGTCATGGCACCATTCTAGATGGTGGAGTAGAGTGTTTAATGAGTATTTTGTATATAAACTTATCTTCATTATAAGTTATGATAGAGTAGAGTTGTGCACTTATTTATCTTCTTGCATATGATGTCTTACTTTCTGAGTTATTCTTCTGCTGTCGAGGTGATATGACGATAAGGCCAAGTGGTTCTCTTGGAGAATCAGCAATGGTTCTTCAAGTGCCAGTCAAGCTAAGGGTACCCGCCTCGAGAGTGACAAACTTGGTATCAGACTACAGAGTTTAGGAGTCCTGGGAGTCTATGAAGTCATATCTAGTAGAGTCTTGTTTAAGAGAATATTGTGCACCACACTTCATAAACAAGAGGCTAAAGGACATTAAGAAACTAATATCTTTTCTTATGATTTGATTTCATGCAATAAAGTTAAAAACTGTATAAAATTCCTTTTTAATTTATAGGTTATACAATTGCAGACTAGACGCACCGTAACCTAGAGGAATGCTTCAACTAGTACCACTAAGAACCCTACTTCAGAGGTGCCTCCTCAAATGGAAATAAGAGGCCAACGTCAACCGCACAGAAGTACTAGTGTTCTTGTGAAGCCTACTACTCCACCTGTTCCTACCACAGAGGCAGACTTTAGAGGAGTTATTGCTATGCTAACCTAATTGATAGCTGGCCAGAGTGAGAACCAGGGTTCACAAACCCCTACTTCTAGCTCTCATGAGCCAACAACTGCCTCCAGACTGAGAGACTTTCTGAGGATGAACCCACCTATCTACATTGGGTCTAAGGTTGAATAGGACCCTTAGAACTTTATTGATAAGATGTGGAAAGTACTAAAGGCAATGCATGCGATTGAAACTAAGGGAGTTGAGCTTGTTGCCTACCATCTCAACGATGTAGCCAATGTTTGGTACAACCAGTGGGAAGAGAGTCGAGGTGATGATGCTGAGCCCGCTACTTAGGATGAGTTCCAGAATGCTTTTCTAGATCGCTTCTTTCCTCAAGAGTTCAGAGAGGCAAAAGTGCAAGAGTTTGTGATCTAAAGCCAGATGGCATGACTATGAAAGAGTATATCCTGAAATTCATCCAGCTGACTAGGCATGCCCCAGAGATGATTCTGGATATGAGAGCAAGAATGAGGAAATTTTTATCTGGTATGGGCAGGCAGGTGAAGAGAGAGTACAAGGCGGCATTATTGATCCTAGAAATGGATATCTCTAGAATGATGGTCTATGCCCAACAGACTTAGGAGGATAATAAGAAAGACAGAGAGGAGCATTTGAGTAAGAAGGCCAGATCAACAGGACCTAAGCCCAATCAGAACAAGCAGAGAAATGGAGATAAGTCCTACTTCCAGAAGAGGTCCTCTAGCTATGTATTATTTTCAGCTAGTGCACCAGCCTTGAACCACAAATATGATCAGAGGTCCCAAGGTCAGTCAAATTCAAGAAAGTGTAACTCATGGCTCTAAAAGGAAGACACTTTGTGGGAAATATGGCAGGATGCATTTGGGAGAGTGTAGAGATAGAGGAAGTTCTTGCTACAAGTGTGGTAAATCGGGTAACTTTCAGAGGGAATTTCTGGTGTGGAGTAATAAAGCCTAGACTTTGACCACAGCACCACCAGTGAAGGGTGATCAGAGATGCATTACACTAAGGGAACACAGTTGGACAAACCATCTGTATACGATGGGAAACTGAGCGGATTAGAAGGTTGTACTAGATGTTGTGATGAGTATGCTTCGAGTCTTTAGCTTTCCTTGCTATTTTTACTTGATACAGGTGTAACTTGTTCTCTTGTGACTCCATATGTGGCAAGTAAATTTGATATTCTCCTTGAGTGTTTGCTTGAACGATTTTCTATTTCTACTCCTTTTGGTGAGTTCATTCGAGCTGAGAGGATCTATAGAGATTGTGTGGTGTACATCTATCATTGGGATACTCTTGTTGATTTGACTAAGTTTGAGATGGTTGATTTAAATGTGATCTTTGGTATGGATTCACTTTAGGCTTGTTATGCCTCTGTTGATTGCCGAACTTAGACTATCAGTTTTCCAGTGAACCTACTATTGAGTGGAGGGGAGATTCTCTTGCACTATAGGGTAAGTTTATTTCTTACCTCAAGGCCTAGAAACGGATCTCTAAAGGATGTATCTACCACTTTGTGCGAGTTAAGTTTGATAAAGTTGAGCCCCCTACTCTTGAGACTATCCCGATTGTGAGCGAGTTTCTTGATTTGTTTCTTGAGGATCTACCTGGAGACCCTCCTAAGAGGGAGATTAACTTCGAAATTGATATTCTTCTTGACAACCAACCAACCTATTTTTATTTCACCATATAGAATGGCTCTCATAGAGATAAAAAAGTTGGAGTAGTTTTGACGGTTTTGTCACGATTTAAGCCAAGGGCCTAAACGTGACACAGCGTATAAGGAACCTGAAGGGACCCCAATGAAGCCTCTTAACATATCATTATATATCATTGGTCATGAAAGCAAGTAAATAACATAATAGACTTGAAATAAGGGCAAAAGGGTCTAGAGGAAAACTTCATAACATAAACATCAAGAACAAGAGAGTCAAGGCTCATAGCATAGATATATAGCATGTCCAACAACACCTCTAAAACATAGATAAGAGTGTGGGTCAAGAAAAGCTACCGGGATCACCCTCATAGTCAATATATAAATAAAATAAGATAGTCTTGGAACATATTATGAGATCATAAATATCATCCCCGAAATGGAGGACTCACCAAAGAGCTTGAGAGAAGTCATACTAGCTACGTGGAGGAGGAGGATTAAGTGGGACACCGGTTCCTACATGGTGACATCATGTAAGCATAGAGTATGTGTTAGTATGTTTGAATGTCCTAAGTATGTAGGATGCAATCCTACAAGTGATAAGTACCATAGACTAAATGCATTACATAGATAATGGGAAAGCATATAGCAATATGGCATGTATGAATGATGCTTAAAGTAAAACCATGCTTATATAGAACATAATACATGTGTAAGAAGAGACCATTATCAAGCGGTCTTCTTCTAATGACAGAGGATTCCCATTGCACCCTACTACCCTTGATGATTGAGGTACCAACCCGATAAATTGGTTGGTGGATCCTTTCACCGTACCACCCTTGGTAACCAAGGTATAAATCCCCTGACATGATTATCAAGGTATAAACCCCCTAACATGGTTATAAAGGTACAAACCTCCCGACATGGTTGGCGGATCATCTCACCCTACCACCCTTGGTAACCGAGGTACAAACCCCCCTCCCGGCATGGTTATCAAAGTATAAACCCCTCGACATGGTTACTTGGCGCACAACCCCCAAGTAGGGCATGGTCGCATTCCAACACTATATAGGAGAAAACTATATATATACATTCATTTCATCATCATATAGTCATTCAACTTATAAAATTTGCATTAGGCCTTCAATTCCTCAAGATAACCATAACCAAAAATTTTATCAAACACTTGATGGGTGTGTAGTGCTAGTATAAAATCATGCATTTCAAGAGTGGAATCATGCTAGAAAATTCAATGTATCACCATCAATAGATACTTGGTAACACCCTCAAGCAATATACATCAAAAATCTTCATCAAATCTCACAATAGACCTCAGATTCATAGCTCAAAACATGCTAAAACAATCACAATTTCATGAAACCCAACATAGTGTGCAGTGAAATTCATAATAGATAAGACCCATGAGTAAATCAACTTTAAATCATGTAATTTTGGGTAAACGAAAGCTTGGATATCATGGGTTAGAAAAACCCACGAAGAAAACCCACATACCTTGACTTTAGAGAATTCTTGAAGAAGATTGCAGATGGAGACTTGAAGCTTGAATGAGAACCTTAAGATTTGGATGAGCTTTGAGACTTGAATTTAGGAGTGAAATATTTGGCTAAGTATTTGAGAGAGTATTTGGGAATGACTTAAATGATATGAGGGTGAAATAAGGCTAAGTATAGGCATTTTCACAAATGGGAACACTTAGGCCCAAGACCCAAAAGTCTTGGACCGAACAATAAAAACTAGCACAAAAATGAACTGAGTTGCGCCCTTGGTTCGTTACGCTAGGGGCGCGGAAATCTCACTAGAAATGGCATTTTTGTGATTTTCAATTTTGCTACGGTTGCTCCTAAATCGGAGTTAGACCCATTTTCCACTCAATTTGACTCCCTGAATAAGAATATGAAGTCCAATTTTTGATATCGCATATGAATTTTGAGATATATGGAAATTATGATTCTGGACACTTTTGAGGCACATTTTCGGGGACCCTTTTGGGGTCCTTTCAGGATTTGTTAGAGAAATGAGTCATAAGGCTGAGTGTCTCTCCATGGGGTTCTCCAATTTTGTTCGTATGAAAGAAGGATGGTTCCCTGAGGACATGTATTGATTACCATCAATTGAATAAGGTGACTATTAAGAATAAGTATCCCCTTCTGAGGATTGATGACTTGTTTGACCAACTTCAGGGTGCCACTGTTTTCTCTAAGATAGACCTCAAATCAGGCTATCACCAGTTGAGAGGGAGAAAATGTGACATCCTAAAGATGGATTTTCTAACCCGATATTGTCACTTTGAGTTCTTGGTAATGTCTTTTGGGTTGACAAATTCACCCGCAGCTTTTATGGATTTGATGAACAGTGTATTCAGATAGTATTTTGACATATTCATGATTATGTTCATTGATGATATCTTGGTGTATTCTAGATATGAGAAGGATCATGCTAATCACCTTAGGGTCTCTTTGCAGACACTCCAAGACAACAAGTGATATGCAAAGTTTTCCAAGTGTGAGTTTTGGCTTAAATTCATGTCTTTCTTGCGACATGTGATTTCTAGAAATAGAATTTGAGAAATACTCAAAAGATTAACGCGGTCAGGAACTAGCCGAGACCAACCTCACCAATAGAGATACAGAGTTTGCTAGGATTAGCTGGCTATTACCATAGGTTTATTAAAAGGTTCTCTTTCCTATCCCCACCATTAAACAAACTGACCCAAAAGAAGGTCAAGTTCCAATGATCCGACAAGTGTGAGAAAAATTTCCAAGAGTTGAAGGTGAGATTAACTATTGCACCTATGTTGACCTTGCCTGATGGAATAGATGGGTTTGTGATTTATTGTGATGCTTCGAGAGTAGGTTTGGGATGTGTACTAATGCAGAGGGGGAAGGTTGTTGCATATGCTTCTAGACAGCTTAAGGTACATGAGAAGAAATATCCCACTCATGACTTGGAGTTGGCAGCAATGGTGTTTAATCTCAAGCTATGGAGCCATTATTTGTATAGAGCACATGTTGATGTATTCATAGACCACCAGAGCCTGCAGTACGTCTCACTAAGAAAGAGCTTTATTTGAGGCAGAGGAGATGGCTCGAGTTGCTCAAGGACTATGGCATGAGCATCCTAGGTAAAGCTAACGTGGTTGTTGATGCTCTTAGCAGGTTGTCTATAGAAAGCACAGCCCATGTGGAGAAGGAGAAGAGAGAAGTAGCTAAGGAGGTCCATAGAGTGGCATGATTAGGAGTCCAATTAGATTAATCAGGTGAAAGGAGAGTTCTTATACATAATGGATCTGCCTCATCTCTAGTAGTGGAGGTGAAGGAGAAACAAGATCAAGATCCTATTTTTCTACAATTGAAAGAGGAAGTACATAAGCAGAAGGTGATGGCTTTCGCCAAAAAGGGGGATGGAGTATTGAGGTATCAAGGTAGACTATGTGTTCCCAATATTGATGGTTCTATAGAGAAGATCATGGCAGAAGCCCATAGCTCCATATATACCTTTCAACCAAGGTCTACTAAAATGTACTATGACTTGAGGGAAGTTTACTGGTGGGGCGGAATGAAGAGAGATACTATTGAGTTCATTTCCAAGTGCCTAAATTGTCAACAAGTTAAAGTTGAGCACTAAATGCCATGTGGAGTAGCTCAGAATTTTGAGATTACAAAGTGGAAATGGGAGATGGTCAACATGGACTTCATCACCAATTTAGCAAGGTCCCTCAGATAGCATGACTCAATTTGGGTGATAGTTAATAGGATGACTAAGTCACCCCACTTCCTGGCAGTTAAAACAACTAATACTGCAAAGGATTAAGCCCAGTTATACATAAAAGGAGATTATTAGATTGCATGGTGTCCCTTTATCCATCATCTTAGGCAGAGGAGATCAATTTACTGCATAATTTTGGAGGTCTTTTTTGAAGGGTTTGGATACGAAGGTGCTCCTTAGCACTGGTTTTTTCACCCTCAGCCAGATGGTCAGGCAGAGCCCACTATTCAGACATTGGAATGTTGAGGGCCTACTCCATTGACTTTAAGGATAATTAGGATGACCACTTACCATTGATTGAGTTTTCCTACAACAATAGTTTTTATTCGAGTATTCATATGGCCCCATATGAGACACTTTATTGGAGGAGGTATAGGCCGCCGATTGGATGGTTAGAGGTAGGTGAAGAAAAGTTGAATAGACCAAACTTGATTTATCAATCAATGGAGAAGGTGAAAATCATCTAAGAAAGGTTAAGGATGGCATAGAGTCAATAGAAATTCTACACAGGTTAGATAAAGAGACTTAAAATTTGAGATCAATGATTAAGTGTATCTAAAAGTATCGCCCATGAACGATTTGATGAGATTTGGAAAGAAAGGGAAGTTGAGTCCAAGGTATATTGGACCTTATCATATTATAAAGAGAGTGAACAATGTGACATATGAGTTAGAGCTACCATCAGAGTTAGAGGCCATCTACCTAGTTTTCCACATTTTCATGCTTAAAAAGTGTTTGGGAGATCCATAATTAATTATGCCTGTTAAGAGTATTAGAGTGAGAGATAGTGTAAGTTATGAGAAGATCTCTGTCCAGATCTTAGATCGTCAAGTTCGTAAGTTGAGAAACAAAGAGATTATATTTATCAAGGTATTGTAGAGGAACCAACTTGGACAAAAAGCTACTTGGGAGGCATAGGAGGACATGAAGGACAAATATCCTCATTTATTCCTTCCTATTGACGATGAGAGAGATGATGGTAAGTCTTTCCCTCTAAATTCATAAATTTCCATACCTTGTATCCTTTTTCATTCCCTATATGATAGAAATTACAGTTCTAGAGTCCGGTGAGAATTGATGTGATTTGTTGATTCTTTGATTATTTTACCTGCTAAACTTCTTGATCGGTTAATTTCATGAGTGAGTTGAGAGTTTGATTAATTGCTAGAGTCCTTAGAGAAATTGGTGTCCTAACCTAATCCCTATATTTCTCTTTATTTGAGGACTAATGATCCAAAGGGGGAAATAATGTAACGCCCCTTAATTTCTTTTTACCTAATCTGGATAAGTGTGTGCAAATGATTGCTAAGGAAAAGTCTGAGAAAAACTATAAAAGCAGTTTACGAGAGCCCCTATGACTCGTAGGGCTGCTTACGAGTTGTAGAGAAGGGTCCCATAGAAAACTCTAATGATTTAAGTTTCAGGTCCCTTTAGATTGCTAGAGAAGTTTACGACTAGTAAGACAAATTACGACTCGTAGAAGAGGGCTTCATGATAGATTCCAGGGAAGATCAATTTCTAACCATATTGTTCATAAGGAAAGATTATGACTCATAAAAGTAAATACAACTCATAATGTGGGGTTTATTATCAATTTCCAGAGACTCAAAATTTTTAAACCTTTATCCACTAGAGGTAGTTTACGACTCGTAGAAGGGTCAATGAGTCATAAATAGCATTTCGTAGACCATGCCGATAGTTTTTAATAAGGGGTATTTTTGTCCTTTATGACTCTTTTTAAATTAAACCCTAAACATTTTGGACTTGAATAAAGTCCTAAAGTAAACCCTAAGGGCATTCATTCCCCATTTTTCACACTTTAGTTTTCTTGAAGAGCAAGAGGAGAGGAGGAAGAGCCAGGGTTTTCACTCAAAAGTAAGGATTGAGTTGAAGATTGATTTCCCTTCATTCTTAGGTATATAACGCTTACAAAAGTGTGAAATCTCTTCCTTCATATACCCCTTCGTCATCTTCTTGAGTCAAGATTTTAGGAAAAAAGCTGAGATTATGAGAAATTTTACTATCCTAATATTACAATCCCTGTATCTATCATGAGGTCTTGTAATACGACATGAGGTAACTGTCACACCCAAGCATAGGGCCTAGATATGACATGGCGAATGGGAACCCAAAGGGACCCAAACAAGCCTCTTAGCATATCAATCACACATCCTTAGTCACGAAAGCAAAGTAAACAACATCAAGAAAGTATAAGCAAGGATAAAGGGATTAAGGGAAGTCTTTAATAGCATAAATGATAAAAGAGTCGAAGCTCAAGAACCATTACACCATTAGTTCTAACAACACCTCTAAACATAGACTTGACTGGAGGCCTAGACACTTTTCGGGCTCACCCACATAGTATAAAGAGTTCAACATTAAGAAATGACAAAGGCGATAGTAGCATAGATAATGTCCTCAAACTTTGAGGACTCACCAATAGTTATCTTCAAGATGACCAACTAGCCACGAGGAGGAGGATCGTGAGGGGCTCCGATTCCTACATAGTAACATCATATAGGCATAAAGTATACGTTAGTATATTTGAATGTACTAAGTATATAGGATACAATGGAACAATACATAAGTCACATAATCAAAATGTTTAATTAGGAAATGTATGAGCATAATAGCAATATGGCATGCATGAATAATGCTTGAAGTAAAACATGCTTATATATAACATATTACATAAGTGGCAAGAGACTATCTCTATAGACCAAGCAAACTTTTACTTGGAATTCAAGGCATGACCTACTCCCTTGGGAAGTGATTGAGAAATTTACCCCTCAACTGGTAGATGGGCATGTCACCCCCCACCATAGTGGTCAAGATACATACCCCTCAATATGGTAGATGAGCATGACCATCACCCGAGGAATATCCCCGCTATTGGTAGATGAGATGACCACCCCCTATCAAAGTGATTGATGAATATACCCCCCCAATTGGTAAATGGACATGCGACCCCCTCCCCCACATAGCGGTTGAGGTATAACACTTCCTCAACTAGGTGTGGTCAACTTGCAACACTATAGATACCTTTCATGAGATCAACCCATACATACATTCCTTTCATCATTATAAAGTCACTTAACTCATATGCCATGCGTTAGACCTTCAATGTCTCAAGATTTCATAACTGGATATTTTATCAAACACTTGGCGAGTGTATAATGCTAGTACAAAATTATGCAATTCAAGAGTGAAATCATTTGAGAAAAATCAATGTAAAATCACCCACCAACACTTGGTAATACCCTCATTCAAAATACATCAAAATCCTTCATCAAATCACATAATGGACCATAGATTCATAGATCAAAAATTGCATAAACAATCATATTTTATGAAATCTTAACATAGTTTATAGTCAACTTTCATAGTAAGAGATACCCATAGATAATCAAACTTGAAATCATGCAATTTAGGTAAAAAAGAAAAAGATTAGGCACCATAAGTTAAAGGACGCAATGGTTGAAACCCATATACCTCAACTTTGGAGATTTCCTTGATGAATATTTGATTGAGAATTTAAAGCTTGTTTGAAATCCTTGAGATTCGTAATGAGATTAGGACACTAGAATTAGGGTGAATTAATTGTCTAAGTGTTTGAGAGGATTTTGGAAAATGTCTTGTATGATATGATGTCGAAAAATGACCAAGTATAGGTGCATTTACGCATAGTAAGACTTAGGCCCAAGAACGCAAGGCGTTGGACCAAAACAGGAAAATTGGCACAAAATATACAACTCCACGTCAATGAGCAAAAGGGCACCCTTTAGTGAAATGAAATTTTTGTGGAATTCGTTTTTCACTATGGGTCCTCTAAAATATGGGTTATACTCATTTCTTACTCAATTTTGCCCTGTGAACAAGAATACAAAGTTAAAATTTTGATATTACGCACGGATTTTGAGATATATAGAAATTACGATTATGGACACTTCCAAGGCACATTTTCGGACACTTTTGGGGGTCATTTCAATATCTCCCCCTTGAGAATATTTGTCCTTGAATGTCAAAAAAATGTATATAAGAGAAATAATCAAGATAATATTAGCCCATATAAGAATGTAATAATGCACTTAAATATCATTTTAAAAATCTCAACATGAGTGTCAAAATCACTATGAACTTGTCAATATAAACATGAATGCATGCAAATGACATCAGGGCTGAAACTTAAGACTTAAAATCACACAGGGGACTTGGATTAGTACCTTAGGCTTGAGTAGAATGGAAGAGATAGGGATATCACTTTTGTATGTCCTCTTCGGCTTCCCATATGGCACTTTCAACTTGTTGATTCCTCCAACGAAAGCTACATCCTTATTCCTCAACCTCTTCACTTGTCTATCAAAAATCTTTACCAGAACCACTTCATAAGTCAAGTTGTCTTCAACAACACCCATAACATCCAATGGTACAATAGTATTTGGGTCACCCACACACTTCCTCAACATAGACACATGGAAGATAGGATGAACCATATCCATTTCACTAGGCAACTCCAACACATAGGCCACCATACCAATCCTCTGTAACACCTTATAAGGACCCACATATCTTGGACTCAATTTACCTTTTTTACCAAAATGAACCACACCTATCATGGGTGAAACCTTCAAATAGACCCAATCACCAACCTTAAATTCAAGATCACCCAATCACCAACCTTAAATTCAAGATCCCTTCTCCTCACATAGGCATAGGACTTTTGTATAATTTGTGTTATTTTCAACCTCACTTTCTCTAAGGCCTCCATAACCAAATCAGGACCCAATAAAGTCATCTCTTCTACTTCAAACCACCCAATCGGTGATCTAAAACGTCTGCCATAAAAGGTCTCAAAAGGAGCCATACCAATGCTTGCATGATATCTATTACTATAAGCAAACTCAATTAGTGGAAGATGATCATTTTCAACTACTCTTAAACTCCAAAACATAAATTCAAAGCATATCCTTAAGAGTTTAGATAGTTCTTTCGGCTTGACCATCCATTTGAGTATGAAAGGTCGTACTAAGCTTAACCTTGGTACCAAGACCTCTTTTGAAGGACCTCCAAAAGTGGGAAGTGAATTGAGCACCACAATCTGAAATGATAGACAAGAGCACCCCCAACAACCAAACCAATTCATGAATGTACAACCTAGCATAATATTCGGCACCATAAGTAGTTTTAACTAGCAGGAAATGAGCCGACTTTGTCATTCTATCAACTACAACCCAAATAGAATCAAAACTCTTTATAGTCTTAGGCAACCCAACTAAAATCCATGTTAATTTCCTCCCACTTCTAAGTAGGGATCTCTATATCTTGGGTTAGGTCACCTAGTCTTTGATGCTCGGCTTTAACTTGTTCGCAATTATGGCAATCGGATACAAACCTAGCAATGTCCTTCTTCATACCTCTCTACAATTACACCTCTCTTAAATCTCTATACATCTTTATAGAACAGGGGTGAATAGAAGAAGAAGAATTATGAGCCTCATCAAGAATCTTCTCTCTCAAGCCATCAACACTAGGCACACACAACCTATTTTGGTATCTAAGGTCACCATCTCCCCCTTGGGAGAAAACCTCCATCTTACCATCTCTCACTAAGGCCTTCAACTCTAACAAGGAGGGGTCAAGATCTTACTTTGCCTTCACCTCTCCAATCCATAAATATTTAAGGCCATCAACAACCATAATACCACCATTGTCAACTTCCACTAACCTAACCCCCAATCTAGCCAATGAATGGACCTCCCTAGATACTTATTTACCACCATCATCAACATGTGATAGGCTACTCATAGACACCTTACTCAAAGCATCTACAACTACATTAGCCTTACTAGGGTGATACTGCTCACTCATATCATAATCTTTAAGGAGCTCCAACCGTCTTTGTTGTCTCAAGTTGAGATCTTTCTTGGTGAAAAAATATTAGAGACTCTTATGATTTGTAAACATATCAACATGAACCCCGTATAAGTAATGACGCCAAATTTTCAAAGCAAATACCACAGCAGCTAATTCAAGATCATGTGTAGGATAATTCTTTTCATGCACCTAAAGTTGTCTAAAGGCATAAGCTATCACCCTACCATTTTATATCAAAATACAACTCAAACCAATTCTTGAGGCAACATAATACACAACAAACCCTTCTAACCCTTCCGACAGTGACAAGATTGGAGGGGAGACAAGCTTATCTTTTAAAGTTTGGAAACCCTTTTCACATTTATCGATCCACATAAATTTTGCCTTATTTTAGGTCAACTTAGTCATAGGAGAAGCAATAGCAGAGAACCCATTCACAAATCTTCAGTAATAACCCGCTAATCCCAAAAACAATATCTATTGTCCAATGGAGTCAATGGTCTAGGCCAATTTCTAATTACTTCTGTCTCTTTGGATCCACCTTTATATCATCACCCGACACATATGATCTAGAAAGGCAACCTCTTTCAACAAAAACTCACATTTCTCATATTTGGCGTACAACTTTGCCTTCCTCAAGATCTGTAATACCACTATCAAGTGACTCACATGCTCCTCCTCACAATAGGAATAGATCAAGATATCATCAATAAATATCATCACAAACAAATCAAGGTTGGGTTAAAGACCCTATTCATAAGATCCATGAAGATAGCCAGTGCATTAGTCAAACCGAAGGACATAACTACAAAATCATAGTGTCCATACCTAGTCTGGAAGCTCATCTTGAGAATGTCACACTCCCTCACTTTCACTTGCTAATATTCGGACCGAAGATCAATCTTAGAGAAATGACTAGCCCCTTGAAGTTGGTCAAGAGACCATTAATCCTTGGTAGAGGATACTTGTTCTTTATGGTGACCCTATTAAGTTGCAGATAGTAAATGCACATTCTAATGAAATCATCTTTCTTCTTCACAAATAACACTGTTGCACCCCAAGGTAATTGGATAGTCCTAATAAAACCCTTCTCCAACAAATCCCTCAATTGCTCCTTCCACTCCATCAACTTCACTGGGGCCATACGGTAAGGGGGAATAGAAATGGATTGAGTATCGGAAAGGAGGTCTACACCAAAATCTATTTCCCTTTCGGGAGGGACACTGGAAAGCTCATCGGGAAAGACATCAAGGAATTCATTAACCACTGAAATTGACTCTATGGAAAGAACTTTGGACTCAACATCCCTAACCCTCATAAGATTATAGAGACACACTATAGAAATCAACTTATAGGCTTAAATGCAAGAAATGAATCTACCCTTGACTACCACATCATGACTCTCCCACTTAAGGAAGGGTTCATTAAGGAATTAGAATTTTACCCTACGAGTTCTATAATCAATAGAAGCATAATATGCATGCAATCAATCATCCAAAGAATGACATCATAATCCACCATATCCAACTCAAGAAAATCACAAGGCAATATTTTATGCAAAATGCAAGCAGGATAATTTTTATAGACTCTTCTAGCAACAATTGATGTACCAACAATAGTAAACACCTCATAAGGCTCATACAACTATCACCACCGAAGCCTAGGGCCTAGACGTAACATGGTGAATGGTGGGAACCCAAAGGAACCCCAAAGAAGCCTCTTAAATTATCATTATATATCATTGGTCGCGGAAGCATATAAAAGACATAAAGAGTAAGAGTAGGGGTAAAGGGGCTAGGAGAGATCTTGCATAACATCATAATCAAGATACAAAGAGTCAAAACTCATATGATAGATACATAACATGTCCAACAAACACCTCTAATACCTAGATAAGAGCAGAGGGCAAGACAAAGCAACCGGGCTCTCCCTCATAGTCAAAAAAGAAAATACAAAAGAATGTCTCAATGCATAATAAGAAAAGCATAGACTAAGGTCCCCGAAGTGGAGACTCACCAACTAGCTTGAGTTGTACTGAACTAGCCATGTAGAGGAGGAGGAGGATCAACTTGGGCTACGGTTCCTACACGGTGATATCATGTAGGCAAGAGTATGTGTTAGTATATTTGAATATCCTAATTATGTAAGATACAATGCAACAAGAGATAGGCATTATAATCAAAATACATAACAATAGAAAATAGGCATAATATAATAACATGGCATGTATGATCAATGCATAAGTAAAATATGCTCAAGTAACTCATGCTCATATAGGATATCAAATGTGTAGAAGAGACTAAGCTAGCTTTTCAAGGTACAAACCCCATGGTAGGATGGTGATGATGCCACCCTATCACTTAGATGGTTAGGTACAAACCCCTCTCTAGGTTGATGAGTACGAATCCCTATATGGGTGGATGATGATGCCACCCCATCACCCTAGTGTTGTAGTACAAACACCTAACTAGGTTGATGAATACGAACCACCATCTAGGTTATCCAAACTCTAAGTCCCCCGGATTGGGCATGGTCTAATGCAATACTTGATATAGGATGTATCATATCCATAAGCTTCTTTCATCATATTAATATCAATCATATCATATCTCATACTTTGGGCCTTCAATTCCTTAAGAAACCATAATCAGATATTTTGTCAAACACTTGGCGGGTGTGAAATGATAGTATAAAACCATGAAATATAGAGATGAAATCATGCAAGTAAATCAATTGTAAAATCATCAATCAACAACTTGCAACATCCTTAATCAATATACATCAAAATCCCTCATAAAATCTCATAATAGATCCAAGATTTATAGCTCAAAAGATAGCAAACCACATAACTTTACATAGCTTTAATATAGTTCATAGACATGTTCATACTAGTAAACTCATTAGTGAAATCAACTTTAAATCATGCAAATTGAGTGAAAAGGTGATTAGTGCACCATGGTTGGAAGGACCTAATGGCTAAAACCTACATACCTTACTTTGACGAAGATCTAAAAAGGGAGACTTGAAGCTTGAAGAAAATCTTTATTTTTGGATGAGGGTTTTGAGACTTGAACTTAGGATTGAAAAATATGACTAAGTTTTTGAGTGGATATCGGAGAATTTTTAGGATGGTATGAGGGTGAAATATGGCTAAATATAGGTAAAAACACGTTTGAGAACTCTTAGGCCCAAAACTTTTATAAGTCTTGGACCAAAGTAAAAACACAATTCGAAAATAACATAACGCGGAATGCTCACTGGAATTCGCACTTTAGAATTTTATAATTGCTAATTTCTAGCTCTTAAATTGGGGATAGACCCTTTTACCCTAATTTTGATCCGCCTAGATAAGAATATGAAGTCAAACTTTTGATATCACGCACTGCTTTTGATATATATGGAATTCCAAAATTCTGAGCATTTTGAGGCACATTTTCGGACACTTTTTTGGGGTCGTTTTAATATCTCCCCCTTGGGAATATTCCTCCCCAAATGTAAAAGAAATGTACAAGACAAGAGTGACCATGAACAAATCAGCCCCAACAAGAATGCAACATTATATTTAAAATACCATTTTCAAAATCTCATCATAGGTATAAAATCATTATAAATTTGCCAACTTGAAATATGAATGCATATGAATGATATAGGGGCTGAAATGTAAGACTTGAAATCACATAGGGGACATAGACTTAGTACCTTAGGCTTGATTGGAGTGAAAAACATAAGGATACCACTTTTGCATATCCGCTTCGGCCTCCCATCTAGCACTTTTGACTTGTTGGTTCCTCCAAAGGACCTTAACGGATGCCACATCATTGTTTTTCAATCTCTTCACTTGCTTATCCAAAATCTAAACTGGAGTTTCCTCATAAGTCAATTTATCCCCAACAACACCCACAACATCAAGAGGCATAATAGCATTAGGATCACCAACACATTTTCTCAACATAAAGACATGAAACACTGGATGAACCAAATTTATTTCACTAGGCAACTTCAACTCATAAGCTACCTTGCCAACCATCTTTATCACCTCATAAGGACCAACATATCTTGCACTTAACTTCCCCTTTATATCAAAACGGACACACCTTTCATTGGAGAAACTTTCAAATAGACACAATCACCCACTTTGAATTCAACGTCTCTTCTTCTCACATTGACATAGGATTTTTGACAACTTTGGGATGTTTTTAACCTTTACCTAATCATCCTAACCTTAGCAAGAGCCTCCATAACTAGATTTGGTCCCAATGAAGCCACCTCTCCAACCTAAAATCAACCAACCGGTGATCTATACTGATGCTAGAGTGATAGCTATTGTTGTAGACAAACTCAATCAATGGAAGATGGTCATCCAAACTACCCTTAAGCTCCAAGATACAAGCCCTAAGCATATACTCAAGTGTTTGAATGGTTCTTTTGGCTTGAAAATCCATTTGAGGGTAAAAGGTCGTACTAAGGTGAACTTTTATACCAAGACCCCCTTTGAAAAGACCTCCAAAAGTGTGAAGTGAATTGTACACCACGATCTGATATGATGGACAAAGAAACCCTATATAACCTCATCTAACTCATGGATATACAACCTTGCATACTTTTCAGCCCCATATGTGGTTTTAACCTGTAGGCAATGAGCCAATTTCATCATCCTATCAACCACAACCAAAATGGAATCAAAATCTTTTCTAGTCTTGGGCAACCCAACCACAAAATCCATACTAATCACCTCCCACTTACAAGTAGGAATCTCTATTTCTTGGGTTAGGCCACCCGGCCTTTGATGTTCGGCTTTGACTTGTTAACAACTATGGCAAATGAAAACGAATTTGGTAATGTCCCTTTTCATATCTCCCCGCTAATACACACCTCTCAAGTCTCTATACATTTTGGTAGAACCGGGTGGATACAATAAGAAGAATTATAGGCCTCATCAAGGATTTTCTCCCTCAAACCACTAACACAAGGCACACACAACCTACTTTGGAACCTAAGGGCACCATACTTTCCTTGGGATAAAACCTCTAATTTTTCCTCTTTCACTAAGGCCTTTAATTCAAATAAGGAGGAGTCAAGATCTTGTTCTGCTATCACCTCATCAACCAATGAAGACTTAGACACATCAACAACAATAACACCATCATCAACAACCTCTTCCAACCTAACCCTAATCTAGCTAATTGGTCCACCTCCCTAGCCATCTCCCTATCACCACCATCAATATGAGCTAGGCTGCCCATAGACACCCTACTCAAAGTATCTGCCATAACATTTGCCTTACAGGGATGGTAATACACACTTATGTCATAGTCTTTAAGAAGTTATAACCATCTTCTTTTCCTCAAGTTGAGATCTTTTTGAGTGAAGACATATTGGATGCTCTTATGATTGGTGAATATATTCACATGCATCCTATACAAGTAGTGACACTAAATTTTTAATGCAAACACAACAACGGCTAACTCTAGATTATGGGTAAGGTAGTTCCTTTCATGTACCTTGAGTTGTCTAGAAGCATAAGCTATGACCTTACTATTTTGCATCAACACACAACCCAAACCAACTTGAGAAGCATCACAATACACCATAAATCCCACAAGCTCATTCGATAGTGACAATATAGGAGCGAACACAAGCTTATCTTTCAATGTTTAGAAACTCCTCTCACACTCATTGGTCTATACAAAGTTAACGTTCTTTTGAGTTATTTTTTTCATAGGAAAAGCAATAGAGAAGAAACCATTCACAAATCTTCTATAATAACCTGCTAGGCCCAAGAAGCTCCTAATATCTGATTGGGTCAATGGTCTAGTCCAATTTCTAATCATATCGGTCTTCTTAGGATCCACCTTTATACCATCCCCCAACACCACATGACCCAAGAATGCAACCTCTTTCAACCAAAATTCACACTTTTCATACTTAGCATACAATTAATCCTCCCTCAATCTTATCCGTCAAATGACCTATATGCTCCCTACTATTGAATAGATCAAAATATCATTAATGAAGACCACAACAAAGGAATCAAGGTAGGGTTTGAAGACCTATTCATTAGGTATATGAAGATGGTCGGTGCATTGGTCAACCCAAAAGACATCACCACAAATTCATAATGCCCATATCTAGTCTAGAAGGTCGTCTTGTGAATATCACACTACCTTACCTTCACTTGATTATATCCGGACCGAAGATCAATCTTAGAGAAAAAGCTAGCCTTTTGCAATTGGTCAAACAAATCATTAATTCTTGAAAGAGGATATCTATTCTTTAGTGACCCTATTGAGTTGCTGGTAGTCAATACACATCCTAAGGGACCCATCCTTCTTCTTTACAAATAACACCGGTACACTCCAAGGTGATTGGCTAGGCCTAATAAATCTCTTCTCGAACAAATCTTTCAATTGTTCCTTCAACTCCATCTAGGCCATATGATAAGGGGGAATGGAAATGGATTGAGTATCGGGAAGGAGATCCATGCCAAAATCTATCTCCCTTTCGAGAGGGACACCTACAAGGTTATTTGGGAAAATATCAGGGAACTTATTTACAACTGGAACCAACTCTAGGGGAAGGTCTTTAGACTCCACATCCCTAACCCTCATAAGATGGTAAAGACACCCCTTAGAAATCAACTTACTAGCTTTAATGCAAGAGATGAACCTACCTTTGGCTACTACGAAGGTCAACTTACTAGTTTTAATGCAAGAGATGAACCTACCTTTGGGTACCATATCTTGACTTTCCCACCCAAGGACGGGTTTATTTGGAAATTGGAATTTGACTCTACAGGTTCTACAATCAATAGAAGCATAGTAGGCATGCACCCAATCCATCCCAAGAATGACATCAAAATCAACCATGTCTAATTCAACGACATCACAGGCAACAACTTATGCAAAATGAAAATACGACAACTTCTATAAACTTTCCTAGCAACAATAGAGGAACCAATAAGAGTAGATACTTCATATTACTCATGCAATAACTTGGGGTCAACATGGAACCTTTGGGCAATAAAGAAGGTAATAAAAGAAAGAGTGGCACCCGGATCAATCAATGCATACACATCAAAATCAAAGATTTTTAACATACCGGTGACAACATTAGGAACATCACCAACCCTTAGCCCTCCATGAAGAGCATAAAACCGATTATGCCTTGCGGCACCACCTTGAGGACCACCTCTACCCAATGGAATCGCATTTGCACCCCGGTCCTTGCCACAGTTTCTTGGACAATCTACCCTTTTGTGACCAAGCTCCCCACAATCAAAGTATGCATTAGAATCCTTCAAACATCGGCCCATACATATGTAGACACATATCCATAGGAGCCACAACACCAACACCTTAAGGCCTAGGGAGCTCATTGGCAAACCCCCTATTAGTAGAATCATAAGACCCTTGACCTTGATGAAATATAGAACCCTTATGGAATTTAATGCCCCCTTCTCTTCCTCAATTTCTCCTCTTCCATTTGATTGTCATAGATCATCAACCAAGACAAGTCCATGTCACTAATTAGCATGGTAAACCGACATTCTTCACTCACCAAGTTAGAGACCCCCATCACAAACTTATTCATCCTAGATCTAGGATCGGCCACCAAATGAGAAGTATACTTTGAAAGTTGGTTAAACATGAGGGAATATTCCCTCACACTCATAGCACCTTATTTCAACTTCATAAACTCCACCAATTTAGACTCCCTAATATCAAGAGGGAAGAACCCATTAAGGAAAGTCAATTGAACTCCTCCCAAATCACCACATTACCATTTCACTTCTCCTCCTTCTATTGGTCATACCATATTTGGGTTACACCCTTGAGTTGGTACGCTGCCAACTCTGCCTTTTCATTTGATCCAACACCCATGAAATTCAAGATTTAGTAGACCTCATCAATGAACTCTTGTGGATCTTCATCCATCTTTGACCCATAGAACACCGGAGGATTTATCCTCATGAAGTCCCTTACCCTAGCTCCCCAGGGTAGTAGCATGAGGGTCTTGGGCCCTTTGGTTGACTTGGTTGGCCACAATTCGAGCAAGCATAGTAAGAGCATCCCGGAGCTCACCTTTGGTAGGTCATTCCTTGAGAGTTTGGGCCCTTCTTCCTCGAGTGTTAGGAATGATCTAGCATAGCAAAGAACAATCATTAAGGGATAAAACTTACCACAACTCTATAGCATGACTTAGGACATGAGGAACGGAAACATTTCCTAAAACATCTCATAGCCTCCTATTCATAGTCATGGCACACTTCACAACCATGAATAGGGCTCTAATCGACATGGTGTGTTGGACTCCGAGGATCTATCAACCTAGTTCTCTCATACCAAGTTTATCATGACCCAAGCATAGGGCCTAGACATGACATGGAGAATAGGGAACCCGAAGGAACCCTAAACAAACCTCTTAACCTATCATTACATATCATTAGTCGCGGAAGCATATAAAAGACATAAAGAGTAAGAATAGGGGCAGAGGGACTAGGGGAGAGCTTGCATAACATCATAATCAAGAGACAAGGAGTCAAAACTCATATCATAGATACATAACATGTCCAATAAATACCTCTAATACTTAGATAAGAGCAGGAGCCAAGACAAAGAAACCGAGCTCACCCTCATAGTCAAAATAGAAAATAAAGAAGAGTGTCTCAATACATAATAAGAGAAGCATAGACTAAGATCCCTGAAGTAGAGGACTCACCAACTAGCTTGCGTTAGTACGTTTGAATATACTAAGTATGTAGGATGTAATGCAACAAGAGATAGACATTATAATCAAAATGCATAACAATGGTCAATAGGCATAATATAACAATATGACATGTAGGTCAATGCATAAGTAAAACATGCTCAAGTAACGCATACTCATAGAGGATATCATATGTGTAGAAGAGACCAAGCTAGCTTTCCAAGGTATAAACCCCTTGGTAGGTTGGTGATGATGCCACCCTATTACTTAGGTGGTGAGGTACAAACCCATCACTAGATTGATGAGTACAAACCCCCATCTAGGTTAATGATGATGTCACCCCATCACCCTGGTGGTGAAGTACAAACCCTTTACTAGGTGGATAAGTACGAACCACCATCTAGGTTATCCGGACTCTTAGTCCCCCAGATTGGGCACGGTCCAATGCAACACTTTGTAAAGGATATATCATATACATAAGCTCCTTTCATCATCATTACATCAATCATATCATATCTCATGCTTTGGGCCCTCATTTCCTCAACAAAACCCTAACCGGATATTTTATCAAACACTTGGTGGGTGTAAAATGGTAGTATAAAACCATGAAATATAGAGATGAAATCATGCAAGTAAATCCACTGTAAAACCATAAATCAACACCTTGCAACACCCTCAAGCAATATACATCAAAACCTATCATTAAATCTTACAATAAATCCAAGATTTATAGCTCAAAACATAGCAAAACATCATAACTTTACATAGTTTTAACATAATTCATAAACATGTTCATAAACCCATTAGTGAAATCAACTTTAAATCATTCAAATTGAGTGAAAAGGAGATTAGGGCACCATGTATGGAAGGACTCAATGACTAAACTCTACATACCTTACTTTGAAGAAGCTCTTGATAAAGATTGAAAATAGAGACTTGAAGCTTGAAGAAAATCCTTAGTTCCGGATGAAGGTTTTGAGACTTGAATTAAGGAGTGAAAAATATGGCTAAGTGTTTGAGTGGATATTTGGAAATGTTTAGGATGATATGAGTAGGTGAAATATGGCTAAGTATAGGTAAAAACACGTTTGGGAACACTTAGGCCCAAGACTTAAAAGTCTTGGATTGAACTAAAAAAAATAGTCCCAAAATATTCTGCGACACAGAATGCTCATTGAAATTCGCACTTTGGAATTTCAGAACTGCTAATATTTTGCTCTTAAATTGGAGTTAGACTCTTTAACCCTAATTTTGACCCCCCTAAACAAGAATATGAAGTTGAAATTTTGATATCACAGAATTTAAAATTCTGGACATTCTAAGGCACATATTTGGGCATTTTGGGGGGATCATTTCAACAATAATTCGGGTTCAACATAAAACTTTTTGGCAACAAAGGAGGTAACAAAAAAAGAGTGGAACTCAGGTGTACAATGCATACACATCAAAATCAAAAACTTTTAACATACCAGTGATGACATCGAGCACCTCATCTACCCCTTGTCTCCTTTGAAGAGCATAGAATCAATTGTGCCTCAAGGCACCACCTTGTTGGACACCTCTTCCCTAGGAACCGCATTTGCACCTTGTGGGTGAACATCCTTACCTTTGTCCAATTTGGAGGGCAATCCACCACCTTATGTCCCACTTTGCCACAACCAAAAAAGCATTGGTGTCCTTCAAACATGGGTCATTATGACCCTTACCACATTTTAGACACATAGCATTAGGCACCATACCACCATAACCTTGTAAACTTGGGTTGTCATTGGCAAACCTTCTATTAGGAGCATGATAAGACCCTTGGCCTTGATGAAAACGGCCACCCTTGGGAATTTGGAACCTACCCTCAAAACGGGCCCTCTTGGCCTCACTACTCTTCCTTTTTATAAGCTTTTTCCCTTCCATTTCTTCGACATATGTCATTAGGCGGGACAAATCCATCTCACTAATCAACATAGCGGCATGACACTCCTCACTATGTAAATCAAATACCCCCATCACGAATTTGTTTATTCTAGACCTTTGGTTGGCAACCAATTGTGGAGCATTTTTGGAGAATTGGTTGAACTTGAGGGAATACTCCCTCACACTCATAGATCTTGCTTTAAATTCATGAACTCCATCATTTTGGCCTCTCTAAGCTCAAGAGTGAAGAATTGATTGACAAATACCACCTTAAACTCTTCCCAAAGGATGACATTGTTGTTTCGCTTCTCCGTTTTCCATTGGACATACTATATTTGAGCCATCCCCTTGAGTTGGTATGCCGCCAACTCCACTTTCTCCTCTGATATAACCCCCATGATAGATAACACTTTATTCACCTCATCAATAAATTCTTGAGGGTCCTCATCCACTTTAGACCCATGGAACTCCGGTGGGATCATTCTAGTAAAGTCTCTCACCCTAGAAGCTGGTGCAGAAGCATAAGGGGCTTTGGCCCCTTGGTTGATTTGATTAGTCATGGAATGGGCTAGCATGGTGCTAGCATCCTGAAATTCCTCATAAGCCACTCCCCTATCTTAATGAGCTTGAGGAGTAGAAGGAGTCGGTTGTTCCTCGGGTGCGGGGCTCTTCTTCCTCTTGTATTAGGCATGATATAAAATGGTAAAGAACATTCATTAGAGGGGAAACCTTTCCTAACTTCTATAGCACGACATAGAGTATGAAGAAGGGAAACATTTCCTAAAACGTCTCATAGTCGTGATGCACTTCAAAACCATGAATAAGACTCTAAACGATGCGGAGTTTTGGATGTCAACGACCATTAATAACTTAGTGCTCTAATACCATGTTTGTCATGACCCAAGCCTAGGGCCTAGACATGACACGGCGAATGGGAACTCGAAGAGACAACAAGCCTCTTAGTATATCAATCGCACATCCTTGGTCAATGAAGCAAAGTAAACAACATCAAGAAAGTATAAACAAGGATAAAGGGACTAACAGAAGTCTTTAATAGCATAAATCATAAAAGAGTTGAAGCTCAAGCAGCATTACATTATTAGTTCCAACAACACCTCTAAACATGGACTTGAGCGAGGGCCAAGATACTTTCCGAGCTCACTCTCATAGTGTAAAGAGTTCAATATTAAGAAATCACAAAGGCAAGAGTAGCATAGCTAATATCCTCGAACTTTGAAGACTCACCAATAGCTTATCTTCAAGATGACCAACTAGCCACGAGGAGGATAATCGTAAAGAGCTTTGGTTCCTACATGGTAATATCATGTAGGCATAGAGTATGCATTAGTACATTTGAATTTACTAAGTATGTAGAATTCAATGCAATAACAGATAAGCGATATAACTGAAATGCTTAATTAGGAAATGAATAAGTATAATAGAAATATGGCATGTATGAATGATGTTTGAAGTAAAACATGCTTATATAGAACATATTACATAAGTGGGAAGAGACCATATTTATAGACCAATAAAACTAATACTTGGAATCCAAGGCTTGACCACCCCCCTTGGGAAGTGATTAAGAAATTTACCCCTCAATTGGTAGATGGGCATGCCACCCCCACCCCCCACCATAGTGGTCAAGGTATATACCCCTCAACATGGTAGATGAGTATGACCATCCCCATCAAAGTGATTGAGGAATATCACCACCACCCCAATTGGTAGATGAGCATGATCATCCCCCATCAAAGTGATTGAGGAATATACTCCCCAATTGGTAGATAGGCATACCACCCCCACCCCCCACCCCCATTATAGTGGTTGAGGCATAACACCTCCTCAACTAGGTGTGGTCAACTTACAACACTATAGATACCTTTCATGAGATCCCATACACTCCTTTCATCATCATAAAGTCACTTAAATCATACGCCATGCATTAGACCTTTAATGTCTCAAGATTCCATAACCGAATATTTTATCAAACACTTGGCAAGTGTATAATTCTATTACAAAATTATGCAATTCAAGAGTGAAATCATGTGAGAAAAATTAATGTAAAACCACTCACCAATGCATGGTAATACCCTCATGCAAAATACATCAAAACTCTTCATCAAATCACATAATGGATCATAGATTCATAGCTCAAAATATGCTTAAACAATCACATTTTATGAAACTCCAACATAGTTTATAGTCAACTTTCATAATAAGAAATACCCATAGATAATCTAACTTGAAATCATGTAATTTAGGTAAAAAGGAAGATTAGGCGCCATAGATGAAAGGACCAATGGTTGAAACCCATATACCTCGACTTTGGAGATTTCCTTGATGAAGATTTGATTGAGAATTTGAAGCTTGAATGAAATCCTTGAGATCCGAAATGAGATTGGGACACTAGAATTTGGGTGAAGTATTTGTCTAAGTGTTTGAGAGAGTTTTAGCAAATGCCTTATAAGATATGATGTTAAAAAATGACAAAGTATAGGTGTTTTTATGCATAGACAGGCTTAGGTCCAAGACCCAAAGGCCCTAGGACCGGAACAAGAAAACTAGCACAAAATACACAACTCCAAGTCGCGGAGCAAACAAGCACCCTCTCTAAAAATGAATTTTTTGCGAAAATCATTTTTTTCTATGGGTCCTCTAAAATTCGAGTTATAACCATTTTTCACTCAATATTTTCCCCTGAACAAGAATATAAAGTGTGAATTTTTGATATCACGCATAAATTTTGAGATATATGGAAATAACGATCATGGGCACTTTTAAGACAAATTTTTGAGCACTTTTTGATGTCGTTTCAGTAATCTGCTACATTGCATGATTATTTAATATAGATTAGTACATGTATTTCATACTTGATAGCATGAACTATAAATCATATGATTTTATGAAATTTTATTCATATCATTGAAATTTGAGTTGATATAAATTGAGCATTTAAAGTTGAGTAATTTGAGCATGAATGAGTATGAAGAGCATGTTGCATTAAGTCATGTATATTGCTACATATGAATATCTTGCTTGCATTACATGATGAGTAAATAGAGTGAGTCTAAATGACAGTTTAAATCTGAGTTAAACTTGATAACTTGCATTGATTGACTAAGTTGATGAATGACTAAGATGAATTGAGATGAGATACCCCAAAAAGGGGTTGAGTTTTGAGTTGATTGAGGAGTCGAGCATATTTTAGTCTTGGGAGGAGTATCAACCACCGAGCGGGGAGCGAGTACACTTCTACTTTAACCCGCAAAGCACATTACCAGCATAGGATAGTCGTTACACCAAGCCTGGCGACTCTAGTCTCGCAAGTGGACATTTACCCTGGATCCAAGAGAGAATTGATCGCCCTTTTTCGTGGCAAGTTAAAAGCGGGCATGGTAACGATTATAACTCGTTGTGCATGTCCATTTGAACCTGTATATTTTATGATTCAGAAACAGGTGAAAGGATTTCAGCCTGTGCATCATTGAGGTCTAGCTCAGTACATTTTCAGAGTTGGTGAGCCCTCCTTATATTCCAAAGGAGCCCTGTTATCTTCTTATTATTGTTTAGTAGTTTATTTTCTTTGATTTTAGGTGTACATAGCCTGTCATGACACCATTCTAGAAGGTGGAGCAGAGGCTTTATAGATGGTGGAGTGGAGTATTTAATGAGTATTTTGTATTTAAACTTATCTTCATTATAAGCTATAATACAGTAGACTTATTGTCACGCCCCAAGTTGCCGTTAGGACGGACTGGCACCCTTGCCAATAAGGCTCGGGAGAACTAATCTATATCTATTTGTTTGTAAACATATTATAATTAACTTTTTTATGTTTGGCATGCTTATAGGGAGATAAATGGTTATAACAAGCTAAAAGGAGATACGTATAGCTAGGCCATTGGGGCCACGGTGCCTAATGTACTAGACATGACCACACTTTAGTTTACATAGTCTACAAAGCCTCTAGTCGAGAGAAAGTATCCATAAATATTCGGGACAGGTCCCATCTGAATTAACTGTATAATATAAATATACAAACTCCAAATACGCACAAAGCTCCGGAACAACCTAGAGCTTGGTAACAGCAGCTGAATGTCCTGAACTCTACTTGGAAGATCTATTAGCACCTATAACTGCAGCATGAAATGCAGGTCCCCCAGAAGGGACTCAGTACAAGAAAATGTACTGAATATGTAAGGCGACAAATATTGTACATGAAATATAATTCAAATGATATTATGCACTAATTACGGATAAGAGACCACCTTTAATTATATTTTGGGATCAAGAACTTTATGTTCTTTATATTGCTTTACCTTTACTGTAAAATCTGTACTGTAAAATCTGTGCACAGCTGTACTCAAATGATCAATTGATCAGTGGTGAACCGTATCGGGATCATCCCTATGCTAGGTTCTCAATGAACCCCCTCGGTCTACCACCCATAAACTGTATTAGAATCGTCCCTATGCTAGGTTCTCAACGAACCCCCTCGGGTACCACCCATCAAAACTGTATACTTTTGTCACGACCCAACCCAGGGGCCGTGATGGGTGCCGGTAGGGCACCCAGTCAAACACTATATCGAATTTCCATTCACAACAGCTAAGGAATTTCCCAAAATTTTGACAGAGTTTCCTCTGTTTTTCTGTCTAGCCTCACTTGCAAACACCGAACCCAATAGTACCAAACATCACTATATGATCATATACATATATGCGGGCTGACAAGGTCACCGCTGCGGCAGAACCGCCCACCAAATATATCATACAAATTGGGTCATACCAACATAATTCCCACACTCACATGTATCCATAGACCTCTATCCAGAGAAACTGGATCATAAGACGGGACAGGGCCCCGTCATATCCTCGAATATATATAAATGCAAAATACAAAAAGTATGTGTACAAGTATATACCCAACAATCTGCTCCTGATGCAAAGGAGCACTTCAACAGTAAGCGGAGATCCTAAGAAGACGGCCCTCTAACCTATTCGTCTGTACCTGCGGGCATGAACGCAGCCCCCGAAAGGAGGGGGTCAGTACGAAATACGTACC
>JAOTQJ010154883.1:0-30184 GCA_025642045.1 Solanum sejunctum | reverse complement strand
ATTCAATTTGAGAGTAAAACAAAATGAGTAAACTCAATGCAAATCAACCCACCAACATGATAGTGAAACCCTTATGTAGGGTACCTTGAAATCCATCACAAAAGATCATAGTAGTTCATGGTTTCATAGCTCAAAACATGCATAGTCTCAATAGATATAATCAATTCATGGAATAAGCTTGACATAGACATTCATGTATAATCAATCAATACTTGGTAAAACCCCAACATGATTTATGCTCATAATTCATATTAAAGATACTCATAGGTAATATGGTTTGAAAACATGCAATTTTCATAGAAAGGTAAGGTTGGACTCCATGGGTGAAATGACCCATGATGAAGACCCACACACCTAAAACCTTGAATTCCTTGATATGAACTTGAAGTAGAGATAGAGCTTGAAATGAGTCTTTGAGTTCCAAAATCTATCTTGAGATCCTTAGATTTGAAAGGGAGAATTGATAGAGTCTTAGAGATATTTGAGAGAGGGTTTTGTGAGTTATAAAGTTGAAAAATAGCTAAGTATAGGTGATTTCATATTTAAGTAGGCATGGGGGCTATTACCACAATGCCCTTGGCTGAAATAGAAAAACCAAGGAAAATAATGCACTGGTTCGCGCCGTACAAGCCACACGGACCAGACGTGGAGCAATATTTACACTAGTCCTCACCCCTCGCACGTCACGGCCATCGCGTGGATAGACACTTGATTACAAAATATTAGCAAAAAGTATTTTTTACTATGGGTCTTCTAAAATCTAGGTTATACCCATTTCCCACACAATTTTGCCTCCGCATCGAGAATATGAAGTCAGATTCATGAAATCACACCAAGATTTTGAGATATGTGAAAATTGTAATTTTGGGACATTTGAAAGCACATGCGAGGCATTTCTGTCATGACCCAAGCTAGGTCACAAACGTGATATGGTGAATAGGAATCCAAACGGTCCTTAACTGAAATGCCCCAAAAATGTGCCTTGGAAATGCCTATAATCCTAATTTTCATATATCTCAAAATTCATAAGTAATATCAAAAATAAAACTTCATATTCTTAATCAAGGAGAAAAATTGTGTGGGAAATGGGTATAACTGATATTTTAGAAGAACCATAGTGAAAAATGATATTCACCAAATTTTTGAAAATAGGAGGCATCCGAGATGCCTCCGCGATGCAGGCCTGTCGCAGAGGTGTGCTTATACTTCCTTAATTTTCTTTGTTCAGCCTAAGACATTAAGTTCTTGGCCCCATTCCATCATATGAGTGAAAACAAATACTTAGCAATTATTTTCAATTTTATATCACTCAAGACCCTCTCAAAACCCTCTCTAACACTTGAGCGAATATTTCATCCGAATTAAAGTGTCTCAACCATAATTGCAGATCTTAAGAACTCCCTTCAAGCTTCAAGTCTCCTTCAAGTCTACATCAAGAAAACTCAAGTTTTAGCTATGTGGATTTCATCCATTGGGTCCTTTCGCCCATGGAGCCCAGTCTCACTTTTTCTGAAAATTGCATTTTTCCAAGTTGTATCTTTTATGGGTATCTTCAATTTTGGATTTTTATTATGAATTATGTTGAGATTTTATGTAATATTTATTGAATATGCATGTTTGTCTATTTCAAGCTTATACTATGAATTGGTTTTGTCTATTGAGACTATACATGTTTTGAGCTATAAAACTATGATCTATTATGAGATTTGATGAAGGATTTCGAAGTATCTTACATGAATGTTTTACCATGTGTTGGTGGGTTGATTTACATTGATTTTTCCCATATTATTTCACTCTTGAATTGGATGATTTTGAACTAGCATTACACACCCACCAAGTGTTTGATAAAATATCTAGACAAGAATTCTCAAGTTATTGATAGTCTATTACATGGGTTATAAGTTAAGTAACTTTATGATGATTAATGGATTTTATGTATGTATTGAATTCTCAAAAAGTATCTATAGTATTGCATGTTGACCACTCCTTGTCAGGGGGAACATGCCCTATCACCTTGTTAAGGGGGTGACATGCCTTCCCCACCATGTTGAAGGTGATATGCCCATACTACCATGTTGAGGGGTAGATACCTTGACCACCTCACCAAGAGGGTGACATGACACAGATTCTTAGTAATTGCTTGGTCTATGATTATGATCTCTTTCTACACATGTAATCTATATTTTCAAGTTATATCTTTTACAAGCATGTTTTACTTCAAGCATTGATAACACATGCCATATTGATATATCCATATCCATTGCTTATGCCTATGCATTTTGACTATGTTGCCTTATGTCTTGTTGCATTGCATCCTACATACTTAGTATATTCAGACGTACTAACACATGTTCTATGCCTACATGATGTTACCATGTAGGAACCAGAGCACCATTCTATCATCCTCCATGTGACTAGTTTTGGCATTTTGGAAGATAAGTTAAAGTGAGTCCTCAATTCCGGGGATACTAGCTATGCTACTCTACTTTTGATTCCTCTTTATGTTGAATACTTGATACTATGAGGGTGAGTATGGAAAGTGTCTTAGCCCTTGCTCCAATCTACGTTAGAGGTGTTGTTGGAATAATTGATATACTTATGCTTCAAGCTTTGACTCTTTTATGTTCTATAATCAAGAATTCCCATAGTCCTACTTCTATCTCTTGTTTTTATTTATTTTGCCTTTGTGACCGAGGAAATATAAATGATAAGCTAAGAGGCCCTTTTGGGGGTCCCTTCAGGTTGCCATTCCCTGTGTCATATCTAGGCCCTAGGCTTTGGTCATGACAAACTTGTTCTTAGAGCATTAGGTTGCTAATGGTACTCGGAATCCAACACACCACGTCTATTAGAGTCTTCTTCATGGTTGAGAAGTGCACCACAACTATGAGTAGAGGCTATGAGACATTTTAGGAAATGGTTCTCTTCTTCATCATCTATGTCGTATTGTATAAGTTAAGGCAAGACTTTCTCCTACAATGAATGTTCTTTGCTATTCTAAGTCATATCTATTCCAAGAGGAAGAATAAGGAGAGCCCGTTCACCTAAGGAGCAGCCTACCCCTCCCGCTCCTCAAGCTTCTCAAGATGGCGGAAGTGGCCCGTGATGAGTTTCGAGATGCTATCACCATGTTGGATTGTGCTATGATTAACCAAATCAACCAAAGGGACCAAGCTCCTCATTCTCCTACTCCAGCCTCAAGGTTGGTGGATTTTACTAGGATGAATCCACCAGAGTTCTATGGTTCTAAGGTGGATGAGGATCCCCAAAAATTCATTGGTGAGGTATATAAGGTGTTGTTCATTATGAGGGTTAATTAGGAGGAAAAAGTAAAGTTGGCAGGCTACCAACTCAAACAGGTTCCTAAAATATGGTTCACTCAATGGAAGATGGAGAAGGAGAATGATAATGTCATCCTTTGGAAAGAGTTCAAAATGGCATTTCTCAACCGGTTCTTTCCTATTTTGCTATGGGTGGTGAAGATGATGGAATTTATGAATATACATCAAGGGTCTATGAGTGTGAGGTAGTATGGCCTCAAGTTTAACCAACTCTCAAAGTATGCCCCACAATTAGTTATTGAGACAAGGTCAAGGATGAACAAGTTTGTGTCAGGTGTGTCCGACTTTGTTAATGAGGAGTGTCGTACGGCCATGCTAATAAGTGACATGGATTTGTCCTGCCTCATGACAAATGCCAAATAACAAGAGGGTGAAAAGCTTAAAAAGAGAAATAGTGGTGAGTCTAAGAAGGCACATTTGGAAGTTGATTCAAAATTTCCAAGGGTGGTCGGTTTCCTCAAGGCCACAATTTCCATGTCCAAGGGCCTCCTAATGCTCCTAATAGAAGGTCTTCTAATGACAACCCTATATGCCAAAGGTGTCGTGGGAGTCATAGTGGCCCATGTTTGAAGCACACTAATGCTTGTTATCGTTGTGGTGAGGTGGGTCATAAGGTGATTGATTGTCCTAGTTCTCAGGCTCTACTACCAATATCTGGTATCAGGTGAATTAAGATTCAAATAGGCACAGGTTAAGCAAAATCATAATTCCAAGTTAAGGTATTTCAACAAATATAGAGATAGTCGTCCAGAAGGCTAGGGTGCAGATGCGGGTCCAAAGGAAAGAAGAAGCCAACAAAGGGGTGCTCTAAGGTGAAATAGATTTTATGCTCTTTAAGGGAGAAAAGGGGTGAATAAGGTTCCCAATGTCATCACTGGTATGTTAAAGGTTTTTGATTTTTATATTTATGTATTGATAGACATGGGTGCCACTCTTTGTTTTATTACTCCTTTCATTGCCAAAAAGCTTCATGGTAGTCTCGAATTGTTGTATGAGTTGTATGAAGTGTCTGTCCCCATTGGTAAGTCTATTATTGCTTAAAGAGTCTATAGAAATTAACCCATGTACATTTTGCATAGAATGTTACCTTGTGATTTTGTTGAATTAGACATGATGGATTTTGATGTCTTTTGGGATGGATTAGTTGCATGCATATTATGCTTCTATTGATTATAGAACCCATAGGGTCAAATTACAATTCCCTAATGAGCCCATACTTAAGTGAGAAAATCATGATGTGGTGGTCAAAGGGAGATTCATTTGTTACCTTAAAGCCCAAAAATTGATTTCTAAGGGTTGTCTTTTATCATCTTTTGAGGATTAGGGATGTTTAGAAAAGTCCAATGTCCTTCCTATAGAATCGATCCTGGTGGTTAATGAGTTTCTTGATGCCTTTCCTAATGAGCTTCTCGGTGTTCCTCCCGGAAGAGAAATAGACTTTGGTATACCCAATACCCAACCTATTTCTATTCCCCCTTACCGGATGGCCCTGGCGGAGTTAAAAGAGTTGAAGGAGCAATTGAGATATTTATTGGAGAAGGGTTTTACAAGGCCTAATAAGTCACCTTGGGGTCCACCGATGTTGTTTGTGAAGAAAAAGGATGGTTCTCTTAGAATGTTCATTGATTACCGGTAACTTAATAAAGTCGCCATAAAGAACAAGTACCCTCTACAAAGGATTGATGACCTTTTTGATCAACTTCAAGGGGCTAGACACTTTTCTAAGATTGATCTTCAGTCCGGCTATCACCAAGTGAATGTGAGAGAGTGTGACATTCCTATGATAACTTTTTGGACTAGGTATGGGCACTTTGAGTTTGTGGTTATGTCCTTTAGGTTGGCTAATACACCAACTATATGTATAGATCTTATGAATAGGGTTTTCAACCATGGCTTGACTTGTTTGTGGTGGTTTGTATTGATGATATCTTGATCTATTCCCATAGTGACGAGGAGCTTGTGGATCATTTGAGAGTGGTGTATCAAATCTTAAGGGAGGATAGGTTGTATGCTAACTATGAGAAATGTGAGTTTTGGTTGAAAGAGGTTGCTTTTCTAAGGCATGTGGTGTCGGGAGATGGCATTAAGGTGGACCCTAAGAAGATGGAGGTGATTAGAAATTTGCCTGGAGCTTTGACTCCAATGGAAATTAGAAGTTTCATAGGTTTGGCAAGTTATTAACAGAAGTTTGTAAATGGTTTCTCTTCTATTGTTTCACCTATGACTATGTTCACCCCAAAAAGGCAAATTATGTGTGGATCGATGAGTGTGAAAAGAGTTTCCAAACTTTGAAAGATAAGCTTGTCTCCGCTCCTATCTTATCTCTATGGGAAGGGTTAGAAGGGTTTGTTGTATATTGTGATGCCTCAAGAATTGGTATGTGGTGTGTTTTGATGCAAAAAAAGTAAGGTGATAGTATATGCGTCTAGACATCCTAAGGTGCATGAGAAAAATTATCCCACCCATGGTCTTGAATAGGTGGATGTGGTATTTGCTTTGAAAATTTTACGTCACTGCTTGTATGGGGTTCATGTTGGTGTTTTCATCGATCATAAGAGTGTACAATATGTGTTCACCCAAAAACATCATAACTTGAGACAAAGAAGGTGGTTATAGCTTCTTAAAGATTATGATATGAGTGTGCATTATCACCCCGACAAAGCTAATGTTGTGATCGGTGCTCTAAGTGGGTGTTTATGGGTAGCCTAGCACATGTTGATGATAGTGGCAAAAAGGTAGCTAGAGAGGTTCACCGATTGGGTAGATTGAGGGTTAGGTTGGATGAAGTTTATGATGGTGGTATAGTGGTTGTTAATGGTTCTAAATCTTCTATGATTGAGGAGGTAAAGGAAAAATAGGATCTTGACCCTACCTTGCTAGAGCTAAAGGCCTTGGTGAGAGATGGTAAAGTGGAGATTTTCTCCCAAGGGGGAGATGGTACCCTTAGGTGCCAAGATAGATTTTGTGTGCCTAGTGTTGGTGACTTGAGAAAAAAGATTTTTGATGAGGCTAATAATTCTTCCTATTCTATTCACCCTGGTTCTATAAAGATGTATAGAGACTTGAGGGAAGTGTATTGGTGGGGTGGTATGAAGAGAGATATTGCTAGATTCATAACCAGATGTCACAACTACCATTAAGTGAAAGCCAAATATCAAAGGCCGGGTGGCCTAGCCCAAGATATATAGATTTTTACTTGGATGTGGGAAGAAATCAACATGGCTTTTGTGGTTAAGTTGCCTAAGACTAGGAAACATTTTGATTCTATTTGGGTTGTTGTGTATAGATGACAAAGTTGGCTCACTTCTTACCGGTCAAAAATTACATTTGGTGCATATTATGCCAAGTTATACATCCATGAGTTGGTTAGGTTGCATGGGATGCCCTTGTCTATCATTTCAGATTGTGTCTTTCCAAAGAGGTCTTGGTACCAAGGTTAAGCTTAACACAGCCTTTCACCATGAAACGAATGGCCAAGCTAAGATGACTATCCAAACTCTTGAGGATATACTTAGAGCTGTTTTTTGGAGTTTAAGGATAGTTGGGATGAACATCTTCCACTGATTGCATTTCTTAGAACAATAGCTACCACTTGAGCTCGTTTTCAAGATCTCTATGGTAGGCATTGTAGATCCCTGGTAGGGTGGTTTGAAGTGGGGGAAATGGCTTTGCTAGGTCTGGATTCGATAATGGAAGACTTGGACAAGGTAAGGTTGATTAGGGAGAGATTGAAAACCACCCAAAGTACACAAAACTCCCATTCCGATGTGAGGAGAAGAGATCTTGAGTTTAAGGTTGGTGATTAGGTCAACATGAAAGTCTCACCCATGAAGGGTGTGGTTCGACTTGGCAAGAAGAGGAAGTTCAGCCCAAGGTTGGGCTTAATTTCCCTTTCTTGCCAAATCAGACCACATTATTCATGGGTGCAATTTTCAAAGAATCCTAATTTTATAGCAAATGAATCATAATTTTAATTTCCCAAAAATTGATTTCCAGTGAGGTTTCGAACCCAAGGTGTGACGCGCCAAGGGCGTACCTCAGTGTAATTTTTGTGTAGTTTTGTTGTTCTGTCTAAGTCTTTTGGGTCTTGGGCCTAAGTCTTTCCATGCGTGAAAGTACCTATACATAGACATATTTCACCTTCATATCATACAAGACATTCCCCAATACTCTCTCAAAAACTTAGACAAACATTTTACCCCAAATTTCAATTCCCAAACTCATCCGGATCTTAAGGATTTCACTCAAGCTTCAAGTCTCCATTTCCAATCTTCACCAAGAATTCCTCAAAGTCTAAGGTATGTGGATTTCAGCCATTGGGTCCTTTCATCCATGGTGCCCAAGCCTGCTTTTTACCTAAATCTCATGTTTCTAAGTTGATTCACTTAGTGGTCTTACTTACTATGAATTTAACTATGAACCTTGTTGGGATTTTGTAAAACTATGATTGTTTAAGCATGTTTTGAGCTATGAATCTATGATCCATTGTGGGATTTGATGAAAGGTATTGATGTATCATGAAAGAAGGTGTTACCAAGTATTGGTTGGTGGTTTTATATTGTATTTTCTTTCAAGAATTATATAGTTTTACACTAGCATTACACACCCGCCAAGTGTTTGATAAAATGTCCAGTTATGGATTCTTGAGTTATTGAAGGTCTAAAGCATGGCTTATGATTTGCATGACTTTATGATGATGAAAGAAATGTATTTATGTGTCATTTTCCTCTATAATGTTGTGAGTTGACCAAGCCTCGCTTGGGGAGCTGTAGGCTTGGGTAACCACATTGAGGGGTTGGTACCTCAATTGCCTTGCTCAGTAGGTAGTAGGCTTGAGTGACCATATTGAGGGTTTTCTAGCTTTATTGCCTCACTTTGGAGGTAGTAGGCCCGTGCTACCATGATTGGGGGTATGTATTTCAATAAGCACATTGAGGGATTTGTACCTCGATTACCTTGCTTGGAAGGTAGTAGGAGTGCTACAATCTCAGGGGGTATGTACCTCAATAACCATGTTGAGGGATTTGTACCTCAGTCACCTCTCCAAGGAGGTGGTAGGCCTTTGATATTCTATATTGATAGTCACTTCTTACACACATATTATGTTCTATGTAAGCATGATTTACTATAGGCATCATTCATGTATGCCATATTGCTATATGTTTATTCAATGCCTATGTTTATGCATTTCGATTTTGTTGATTATCTCTTGTATCATTGCATCGTGCATACTTAGTATATTCAGACGTACTAATGCATACTCTATGCCTATATGATATTACCATGTAAGAACCGGAGCCCCGCTTGATCCTCCTCCTCCTCGACGTGGCTAGTACGCTCTCTCTCAAGCTTGTTGGGGAGTCCTCAACAACCGAAGATAATGTCTTTTTCTCTTATGTTATGCTAGGACTCTCTTTCCTTTATGTGTATGCTTTGACTATGAGAGTGAGCCCAGTTGTTTGTCTTGGCCCCTGCTAAATTCGATGTGTAGAGGTGTTGTTGGACAAGATATGTAATGATGCTATGAGATTAACTCTCTCTTGACTCTTTAATATTTTATGATATGGAAGAGTTCCCTTAGTCCCTTATCCTTGTTTTATACTCTTGTTGTTATTTTAATACTTTCACGACCAAGGATGTGTAATGATATGTAAAGAGGCTTATTTGTAGTCCCTTTAGGTTTTCCATTCACCGTGTCATGTCTAAGCCCTAGGCTTGTCACAAGAAGCAGCTAAAGCACCACAAAAGTTTAAGCCCATCCCTAGGCCTACTTCTCCTTTACCTAAAATACTCAAGAAGAGGGAGGAGGAATGCAAGTTCAAGTATTTTCTCTCCATGCTTGAGCAGCTATCTATCTACATCCCTCTTATCAAAGCTTTGGATTCTAGGCTATGCAAAGTATATGAAGGACTTGATCACCAAAAAAGTGCACTAAGAGTTATGAGCTTTCTCAAGAGCTTCAATATTGCATTGGTATCACTGTGAACTCCTTAGCTTAAAAGCATAAAGATCTAGGTGTTTTCACCATACCTTGCACTATAGGTGATGTGGAGTTTGTAAGGGCACTATGTGTTTTAGGTGTTAGTATCAATTTCATGCCCCTTGTGGTCTACAAGAATCTTGGATTTGGAACCCCTACTCCTACTAGCATGTAGTTGTTAATGGTGGATCGAATGGTGAAGAAGCTTGTGGGTATACACTATGATGTGTTGGTCTAAGTGGAAAAATTCATAGTCCCTGCAGACTATTTGATTATTGATTTTGAAGTTGATTTCGACGTCCCAATTATCTTGGGAAGACAATTCCTAGCCATAGGGAAAGTTTTAGTGGACATGGAAACTGATCAACTCAGATTTAGATTGAATGATAAAGAAGTTATCTTCGACATCCGTTAGTCCATGAAGCATCTAGATGAGCTTAAGATTGAAGTCTTGGAAATTGGGGAAGTCTGAGTAACCAATTTTCCTAAGTCATGCCACGATACTAAATCAAGCACTACTTGGGAGGTAACCTAAGGTTTTTGATGTAATTCCATAGTTATGGGTTTATTTTCAATATTTGGGTTCATAGGTGGTTGTTTTGTTTTGTTTTCATTGCAATTTCTTACATTGGGTTTGTTGCATATTGGGTAATGGTGTATTTCATGAAGAGTATGCAGGTATAGGACTAAGTCAGCAAATTTGGCTGAGAAAAGCATCAGGTCAAGTTTCTATGACTAGATCTACAAGTTGTAGAGCAGTCTATGACTTGTACACCATCTCGTAGAAAATTTCAATAAGCAGGAAAAATTGTACACTCCATTCCATAAGCCAACTTTACAATTTATAGATCAAACTACGAGTCGTGAATGGGGTTCATGGAGCTGAAATAATTTTTTGAAATTTTGCTAAGTGTTGAGGGTTCTATGAAACCATGACTTATGAGTCATAGATCCATCTACGACTTGTAATCGGGGTTTTATAGACCCAGACCTAGTAATTTATTCAGTTGACTCGATAAATGTATAAAAGGAGGGGTATTATTTTGACCCTATTTAACCTCAATTTACCAAACCTACCCAAGCTTTCCCTTTCCCTCTAATTTTTGACCACCGACGCTAAATTTTTCAATGAGATTTCTAGCTACCCTAGGGTTTGTGCTTATTCACCTCTTTTCTCTTTAAGTTAATCTCCATTTTTGATAAGTTCTTGGTTTAATTTTGATCCTTAATTTGCCTTGTTCTTAAGTGATTGGTTTGTTGATTTTGATGGGTTTGGTGTTTAGACATATAACCTTTATGTGAATTTGAATTGTGATAATATATGAAATAGGGTTGCCATTGGTTTAATTGATTAATTGAATCCAGAATTAGGTATTGTGGACTTATGATTATTAATTGTTGTGCCCATTGAATCATTCACCTTATTTGTTACTAAATGATGTTAAATAGTTTGTGCTTAATGAATTAATGGATGTTAGCACAGTTATATGATTTTGTGTAAGTCCAATAGGAATGGTTGGAACCATAGGTTTATTCATGTTTAATCATTTTTGATGGGGTGAATATATGTTGAAATTCTTGGGGTTAGGGTTGTATCATTGAAATCATGTGAGTACTTGTATTCTTGCATTAATGTTGGTAGAATTAATTGTTGAAAATGTCTTTTGGGTTTCGTGTGATGGACATAGAAACTCAGGTTACTGAGATTTCTTGTCCGTGAGTGTCTTTTATGATCCATAGAGCAATCTACGATTCATTATTTCACCTCGTGTAGAATTCTAGAAACTTGATGTTTCTGAGTTTCCATCAGATAAGACATTCTGCGAGTCGTAGATCACTTTATCACTTATAGATAGGTCTCATGGACCCCTACCTGAATCTATTGATTCATAAGAATTTTCTACGACCCTAGTCTATGACTCATAAACAACTTTATGAGTCGTACCTAGGTCTCATAGACTTTTTCAGTGATCAAAATTGTTCTAAATCACTAACCTGTGAGAGCTCTTTACGACTCATAGTGTTCACTATGACTTGTAAAGGGGCTTTCGTAGAGCCCTTCTACAACTGACTCAGATAACTTTTTGCACTTTAATACTTGATTCTTGGGGCTAATTATGGTGTGTTCATGTCTATGTTTTAGGTATTATGGCCTCAAAAGTTAGATGTGCTGAGATTAAGGATCTGAGGAGAAAGACCAGGGATGAGCCTTCATATGACGAGCATTTGGGTGATAAGCAGACCCCTCAGCAGAGTGAGTCACTAGAGAACATTGATGTCAGACCGGACCCAAATGCTATGATGCCACAAACCAGAGTTGTAGCCAAAGCTGGGCTCATAGTTAGGCTTCAGTTGAGAGTCAAAGCAGCAAGCCACAAATGACTCCTTCTAGAGAGGATCCGAGTTCTAAGAAGGGCTTTGAGGAAGGAGAAGATATCACGTCCTTCGTCGCACCATCTTTATCTTTAGCACTGGATGCCTATGCCAACTGATGGTGCATCGAGGTCATGGATTAAAGAGGGCATGCATCCCAATGAGCATGGCAAGCATACCCATTCTATCTTGAGGAGCCCAGGGTTATAAAAGATGGACTTAGCCGTGTCCCCGATCTATAGGACATGATTATTCGTGATGGGCTGATATGGCTGACAGAGTCTCTTTGGAGGTACTTCTTGATTTTGGCGAGGGAGTTTTACGCATCCTATGCAGCTACCATTCAGCACAGTATTTCCAAGGGGAAGAATCCTCTCACTCAGCCTAGGCTGAGAGAGACACGAGTGAGAGGTCAGTGGGTTGACATTTCAGAGGAAAACATCCTTCTTATGCTTTTTAGTCTCGAGTAACATAGCCCCAGATCTACAGCATAGTTTTACTATAGGTTGTGGCAGGCCATGAACCCATTGATTATGAAGGATCTTGAGCATTGGACCATATGATTGAGATTCGTGGCTAGTTATATTACAGAGTACGGCTCGGAACCTACTCGAGTTACCACCCACATAGAGCCTATTGTCAAGGCTTCACTTAACTTTCCCAAAAAGTTTTGGTGGGCGACTCTCACCGCATACGGCTCGCACAAAGACTCCAAAATCCATCCCGAGCCCTTTCTTCCACCTCTCCTCTCCAATCCTCGATCAAACTTGCATTCCCCAGGCGCTATGAAATGGGGGTCTTTCCTTCGTCTATCATATGTATTGGCTTGGCTTCGTCCCGAACCAAGGAGGCATTCTGGAGGGCGCATGCGTGTAGGAAGGCCGACTCTTGTAGATAATAATTTGACACCAAAGCAAACCATTTTGGTTGTAAGCATCTTAGACATAGATTGGGCCCGCCTTATAGCTTAGCAAATAAATGAGCCCACATCTAAGAGGGCCATCTCCATCCTATTTCTATGTTTGACCTACAGAACTCTATGTAGAGTCTCAGGTGGAGTTATCACATTAGCTTAACAGGTTGGTAGAAGCCCAACACACTTTGGTGCCTAGCCTGATCAAAGGGGATGAGAAACTGGTGGCACTCCTAGAAGCACCACATCTTTCTCCGCCAGAGATGTTTTCCCCGGTGCCACCTCTTAAGGGTTCTAAGAGAGACACCATCTTTGTTCTTAAATAGACCACTTTATCCTAAAAATAACCAACCAAGTGATGATTTATCCCTCGTTCCAAATATTTGAGCCTTACATGTACCTATTCTTTCAAAACACCTAATTAGCCTAGCCTTGTCTAGTGGAAAATCCTAAGATTAGCCCTGGTGATTCCTTGAGCATCGTGAACCTTGACTAAGGCAAAAATCCTAAGTTGAGGGTGGCTACAAATAGTAGACATAGTTTGGGGAAGAGATATTGTGTACTTCAATACAGTCTAAAAGCGTTAAGTTGAGGGTGGCTAGTGTAAGGGTAAAGCACAAAAATAAGGGAGAGAGTTAGGAATGAAGAGAAAAAAAATAAGAATCATACACCAGGTGTAAGAAAAATAAATGATGCCTTAGATTGAGCTAAAAAGCAAAAAGAAGCATAAAAACAAGATAAAAAGCTGAAAAATGAGAAGAAAGCACCCGGAAGAGCTTGAATAAGGAAAAAGGGAGAATAAGTGAAAACAACAAAGCTGGTGAGGCAAAAGTGTTGAAAATCGCAGTATCAAGGAGTGCCATTAGTCACTGTTATCCTAAAATATCACACCAAATACCCCGCCCCCTCAACCTATCTTACAAGCCTAGAAAGTCCTAGAGTGGTCCTAGTCTAGTTAGTTGAAAGTCTAAGTCATAAGTAGGGGCAAGCCTATGGTGTTAGTCATTGTGCATGAATATCTCTTGTGAGAGTGAGTGTGTTTGCATAGTCCCATGGTTAAATTTGAAATCATTCTTGAGTGTCAGAAATGAGACTTCTTTCTGTGAGGGCACTTGCTTTGCATTGTTAGCATTTGACTTATTCAGTGATTATGGACAGTTGATATTCTCTTGCTTGTTATAGTTGTGTTGTCACATACACTAGTCTGCATTAGTTTGCTAAATAGCTATCTAATCCTATTTTGAAAAGCTGATGTGGGTATCTAAGTTTTATATATACCATTGAGTTGAGTTATGTGTGTGGCTGTATTGTCTGTATAGATTGAGTCATTACTTGAGGAAAAGCAATATTTTATGTTGAGGGTGTTGATGTACTGTCAAATTTCAACAACTTTGATGCTTAAATCTTAGGATTTTCTGTGTTCTCAATGTGATATTGGGTATGATGTATTTTTATGTTTAAATTTGTAGAAAGACAAATTGGCTATGATTTGTAGAAAAATTGCAGAATATTTTTGGTTTTTGGTGATTTACAAAACCCTCTGCAAATAGTAGAGCATTTTATGAGTCATAGAGAAGGTCTCGTGACAAACTCTAGTGAAGAATGATATTTGAAGTTTAGCAATGTGAGACTTCTATACGAGTCGTAGAGCATTCATCATGTCATAGAGATGGGATTCAGAAAGACTTCCAAAGAAGGACAAGGTGATGCAGTTGAAGTCTATGAGATAGAAATACGAGTTATGAATCAGTCTACAACTCATAAAGTAATGTGATAGAAGAGTAGTCCAGAATCCTAGGAGCTGACTACGAGACCATGATTACGACTCATAAATTATATTACGACTCGTAGAGACCTTCCATGGAGTTTGCCGGCTAGTTTTTCTTTTTTATTTAGGACTTGATTGTAATTATATAAATAGTGGTTTTAGGTTATTGTACAAAGGAGGACGTCATTATTCAATACTTTTCGATGTTGTACTTGGAGAACTCAATACTGTAGAGAGAAGATATTGAGAAAACACTTTTGGGTAAATTTGATCTTGAAGCTTGTGATTCTCATTCTTCTTGGATTTGCTTGATCTTAATTCAGTTGGATAAGTGTTTAATTATGTTTTCTCAATTCATAATTTCTTCATCTACCCATAGAATGAGTAGCTAAATTCACAACTTGGGTTGTGGCAACCGTGAAGAACTAACTTAGTAAACCCGGTTAATTTGTAATTCTTTGAAAGGGTATATGAATGTAATAATCAATTCTCTTGATTTTGCATGTTTTATAATAGTGGCCGACATTAGAACCTACCTAGTGTTACTGACTAGACCAAGTAGTAATGAATAGGAAAAGAGATCAATTAACAGGATTCGATGATGTATTCTCATCTAATCAACAGAACTGGGCTAAGGGGATGTTAACGAGGACTTATAGGTAATGGTTAGTATTGCACACTATAGAGATGGGCCAAGTCATATAGTGAAATATGCCTCTTACCTTTGACCAAAGGGCTTGGTGAACTTAAATTATTGTCCTGCATACTATATACTAAACATGAATTGGGTTATCCGGTGATACTAAGTTGGGGAATCATAGGGAATACGATACCCTAGTTGCTCTCTATCATTGATTATCTCTCGTGATAGTTAGTTTAGTTAATTTTCTTATTGATTATTGCAATCCCCCCTTGGGGAATTGAGTTGGTTAACTAGTTGAACTACTTATTGGTGAATTTTTTTTAGTCTACTTATTCCCTTGGGTTTGACCCTAATCTTGGTTAGGTTTTATATCTTGACAAAGACTGCTTTATCCTCTAAAATAAACGTGTAACTTGGGCGACATCAGATATATACTTCTTTATATATTATGTACCCTCGTCATATAGATTGCATGCCCGCATACATAGTATATTCAGATGCACTAACACATACTTTTCCCTTCATGACCTAACCATATAGGGATTGGAGACTACCTTCACACATCATTTTATGGCTAGATCAGATTTGAGACGTTTGTTATGGTGAGTCCTATCTTCCAAGGATAAACCACCATTCCTCTACCTACGTTGCTTCTATTTAGGCAATTTACTTTGAGTGTAAGTCCGGAACATGTCTTGGCCTCCATCCTTTCTTATGACTAGAGCCATTGTTGGATATCTTGTAGACTCAAGTTGAATCTATATGTTATGTGTTGTATTTGGCATTTATTGTTATGGTTATCTATTTGATATGACTATTATGGATTTGATTATGAGAATTATGATAAGTATGCATTCTTTGATGTGCGAATGTGAAAGATCCTAAGTCAGGAATTGCCCCCATAGAGCTTCATACTTATCCGCCCCTTAGTTTTTTTGTGCTACGTGTTATGTGAATCCATGTAAATCCCTTTCCCCATAATATCCTCTTAGCATGAGTCCTACTTTCCTATACCTTAGAACTATATGTTTAATATTTGTATATGCTTTCGAATCAATAATGTGAATATGGATATTTTGAGGCTCGTTTGGGGACTCTCAGATCCCTATTCACCATGTCACTCTTAGACCCTAGGTTCAAACCATGAGAGAGATAGTATCAAAGCACTAGATTTAAAAACGGTCCTCAGAGTCCAGCATGTCGCGTCAAGTAGACTCTTATTATTGGTGTGATGCCTGCCACATCTATGGGTAGGAGGCTACCACACAGTTTAGGAAATATTTCCCTTTTTCATGATTTCTTATCATAACATGGAACATATCTTAAGATTTCCTATCTCCATCCCTCCCTACCAAATAGGAGCGTTACTATGGGCTCGTAATACAATCCAGGCAAGTAAGATGTTGTAGTTGATCTTATAGATGAGACAGAAAGGGAGTTGGTGAAGGATGTGCATTATTTGACAAGCTTGCTCCTTCGAATATTCAAAGCTTTCTTAGGTTGGCTAGTTATAATAGAATGCTTGTTGAAGGTGTCACATCTATTGCATCTCCATTGACCAAGTTGACTCAAAAGAAGGCCATGTTTGTATTGTCGAATAAGTGTGAGAAGAGTTTTCAGACATTGAAAGATTGGCTTACATCAACTCCTGTTTTAACTTTACCAGATAGCTTACATGGGATGGTGGCATATTACGATGATTCACTGATTGGGTTGGGTTGTGTACTTATGCAACATGTTAAGGTGATAGCTTATGTGTCAAGGCAACTAAAGGTGCATGAGCGTGATTACCCGACTCATGATCTTGAGTTAGTGGCAGTGGTGTTTGCCTTAAAGATTTGGAGACACTATGTATATGGGGTGCATGTTTACATTTTTACTGACCACATGAGTTTGGAATATGTGTTCACTCAAAGAGATCTTAAACTTAAGGCAAAGGAGATTGTTGGAACTCCTAAAGAATCATGATATGAGTGAATAATATCATCCCGATTTTCCATGTGTCTATGTTGAGAAGTTGGTTAGTAACACTAGTGCTATTGTGCCCTTGGGAGGTGTTGAGGTTAAGGGGAACTTGTCTTATGAGGAAGTTCTGGTTGAGATTTTGGGATAAGACAAGTGAAGCAGCTTCACAGAAAGGATGTTGCTTCAATTAAGGTACTTTGGAGAAATCAACATGTAGAAAGTTCTACGTGGGGAGTGGAATCAAGTATGGTGTGACATTACCTCTATCCTTTCCAATCTACTCAAGCCTATGTCATTACGTTCTTCCTAATCTCAATGGTTCTAATTCTTTAACTCTTGAGTCTCATGACATAACATACATACATATGCATGAAAATTATTTTTATGATGTTTTAAATGATTTGAATATGTTTTCATATGAGTTTTGATGACTTGATGATTTTCAAATGATGGATTATGCATTTACCTTGTGTTCGAATGTTTCATGTTCTAAGTCAAGCCTTGTCCTACCATTTTCGAGGACGAATGATACCAAGGGGGAGATGATGTAAGGCTCCAGACTTTGTACGACTTCAATTTAGCTTCGAAGTTTGGTTCCAAAAACTTTTTGACCAAGGTGATGCTCCATGGTACCCCTCATAACTTGTATGAAGCTGTACGGACTATGTGGAGACTCCTTGGAGTGACACTTTGCCTTGTGTGGGGTGTTAGAGCTTTAAAATGGAGGTTTAGCCTAAAACACACCACACATGGATCCACACGAGCCATGTGAGGCTTCACGTAATGTGTGGAGGGTTGTGTGGTGGTCTTAGCCTTGAAATTCCATCGTTTTGGAACCAAGTGAAGTGGAATGGCCAAGTATATGGCCCGTGTGAAGTGGTACAGTCCACATGGTCTCCCGTATGGCTTTCAAAGTGAAAATTTTCTAAGTATTGGCTCACTGTCTCAGAACATTGTTTTGAAGAATTCTCTAAGTGACACTACAAGAAAAAAAACTTTAACGACCATTTCTTAACTAAGAAAAATGAACTCGGTAGTTATCAATACACTTATAGTGACCAAATTATTTCCCGATTATTATAAATATACTTATATTAATCAAATTTTTTTCTGTTCTTATAAATATACTTATAGTGACTATAAATACACTTATAGTGACTAATTTTTTTTGGTTGTTATAAATACTCACATAGTGACCAAATCTTTTTTCGGTCATTAAAAACAAATTTTAATCCAACATTAACAAGGGGACAAATTTGATTCTTAAAAAGCATAACATCCTATCATTAAAACATATTCATTAGTGTAAAAATATGTTTTAATTAATATGAGTATAAAGATATCAGACTAAATCATGTTATAAGTATAACAAGTGGTGTTTTGTTAATCATTCTAATAAAATTGTAATCCATCTTTTATAATTATACTTATTTCATAAAAAAATTAATAAAAAGAAAAAAAATATTAATGTATTATTTTCTAATAACTCCATCAATCATTCTTGTTTGTGACGAACCAAGCCTAAGGTCTAGTCATGACACGGCACAAGGGGAATCCGAAGGGACCCCAAGTAAGCCTCTTAGTGCATCATTACACATTTTTGGTCGTAGAAGCAATAAAATAGCAACAAGAGTAGAAATAGGGATAACCGGGACTAAGAGACATTATTCATATCATAACAACAAAAGACAAGAGAGAGTCAAGCTTATAACATTACACATGACATGTTCAATAACACCTCTATTACATAGCTAAGAGCGAGGCCCAAGACAAGCAACTAGGCTCACCCTCATAGTCGATATTTACATAAAAAAGGTAGTTTTAGAACATAGCATGATATCATAAGCAACGTCCCAGAAATGGAAGACTCACCAACAAGCTTAAGAGAAGTTATACTGGTAACATGGAGGTGGATGATCAAGTGGGGCACTAGTTCCTACATGGTAACATCATGTTGGCTTAGAGTATATGTTAGTACATTTGAATATACTAAGTATATAGGATACAATACAACAAGAGATAGGCAACATAGTCGAAATTCATAAGCATAAGCAATGAAGAGCATAATAACAATATGACATATATGAATGATGCTTGAAGTAAAGCATGCTTACAATCAAAATCAACTTGTATAGATAATAATACGTAAGTTTGGGAAGAGACCTCAACCAACATAAGATAAGAGAAAGCGAGCTATAACTTGGAATCTCGATGCCAACCCCTGCATCGGAAGAAAGGGGGAGCTTACCAAAGTAAACCTCCTAATGCCTAAGTGGATCCACTAACCCTTGTTTGAACTAGGTATTCACCTCTAGTTCATTGACTCGAGTAATTGCCTTAAACCCGGACTCGGTTACTCGCCTCAACCCCTGAAATTTAGGGTACTTGCCTCTTAGAGATTAGGGGACTCACCTCTAATACCTTCACCTACAGTGGCACGTAGTTTTAGGACTTGGGGACTTGCCTCTAGTCCACTCGATTCTAAGTCTAATCCCACAGAATACAGAAGATAATCATACTTTAATAACTTGCAATAAACATAGAGGCATGGCATGAGTAGCTTTTAACATCTTGACCTCAAAGGGTGAGCTTAACTTCAAACATTACAATGGGTCACCATTAACATTACCCTTGACTTAATATCAAAATCAAAGGCTCATAAGAGGTAAAATCTTGAAACAAAATGGCTTAATCCGACCCTATAACATCATCAACATTTTCATGATTTAAACGCACCTTTAAAACACTCATAATTCTCATAGAGTCACTTGAAACATAAATCTACCAATAGATCATCAAAACTTAAAGAATCCTTAAAGAGGTGTTTTATCAAACACTTGGCGGCTGTATAATGCTAGTGTAAAACAATTCAATTTAGAGATGAAATCATGAAATGAAATCCAAGGTAAAACCATCAATCAATACTTGGTAACACCCTAAAACAATATACGTCAAAACCCTTCATCAAATCTCACAATAGATCAGAGATTCATAGCCCAAAACTAGTAAAACAGTCACAATTTCATAAACCCCAACATAATATGCAGTGAATTTCATAATAAATAAAATGCATGAGTAAATCAACTTTAAATCATGCAATTTTAGGTAAAATGAAGCTTAGGCATCATAGGTGATAGGAACCCATGAAAGAATCCAAATACCTTGTCTTTCGAGAATCTTTGAAGAAGATTGGAGATGAAAACTTGAACTTTGAGTGAGAACCTTGAAATCCGGATGAGTTTTGAGACTTGAATTTAGGAGATGAAATATTGACTAAGTTTTTGAATGAGTATTAGAGAATGTTTTGGATGATATGAAGGTAAAGTATGGCTAAGTACAGGTTTATGAATGAGAACACTTAGGCTGAGGACTCAAAAACCTTGGACCGAACAAAATAACTTGGCAACAAAATACACTAAGGCGCATCGCACCACTGATGTGCTTTGACACAGTTTTTTCATCAAACTTGGAAAATCAAAATTGTGAATCGTTCGCTATAAAATTTAAGTTATACCCTTTTCCCACTCAATTGAACTCCTTGAACAAGAATATAAAGTCGGATTTTTGATATCATGCATAGATTTTGAGATATATGGAAATTACGATTCCGGGAACTTCTAAGGCATATTTTCGGGCACTTTTTGTGGTCATTTCAATATCTACCACTTGGAAACATTCATCCCCAATTTTTAAAAAACATATATGAGAAGAGTAATCATAAAGAAATTAGCACCAATAAAAATACATCAACACACTCAAAACATCATTTTCAAAATCTCAACATAAGCGTTAAAATCATCATGAGCTTGTTAACATAAACATGAATCCATGCAATGACATAGGGGCTAAAACATAAGACTTGAAGTCATCAAAGGACTTGACATGTTATCGTAAGCTTGAATAGAATGAATGAGTATGGATATTGCTTCTCCATTCCCGCTTTGGCTCCCCGTGAGACTCTTTCGACTTGATGATTCTTCCAAAGGGTCTTGACAAACAACATATCCCTAGGTAATTCTGATCTTTATACAACCTCCCCAATCCTCCTCTACACTCCATAAGGTCTCACAACCATAAACTCATTTGTCAACCTTAAACACACAAAGCTCACTTGGTATCATAAACCACCATATGCCCTTGGGAGATAACCTCCACTCTACCATCCTTCACAAAAAACCTCCAACTCTAATAAGGTGGAATCAAGGCCTTGCTTAATCTAGACTTCTCCAAGTAAAGAGGATTTCGAACCATCAAGATTTCTATACCACAATGCTTAACTTTCTCCAACCTAACTCCCAATTTAGCCAACCAATGGACCTCTTTAGTCACCTCTTTGCCACCATCCTCAATATATGCTAGGCTACCTAGTCCATTGACCACAACATTAGCCTTACCAGGGAAAATAATGCACAGTCATATCATAATCCTTAAGGAGTTTTAACCACCTTCTTTTAATCCTCCATACACACCTACCATTATTAGCAAACAACCCCACATCGTCCAAGGATTGTAACATACCCCTAAATGATTCATCAGCTCTAAGTACATCAATGCCCCACAACTTGAGGACACCTCTTAATATGTCAAGGTAGGGTTTTAAGACCCTATTCATGAAACCCATAGATATATTCGGTGCATATGTCAACCAAGCAACACCAACATACTTGAAAGCCTCACTCCTAATCTGAAAAGACACTTAGGGATATCGCCTATCCTCATCATCACTTGGGGACAAAGCCTAAATGAAAGATCAAGCTTAGAGAAGTAACTAACCCATTATAGTTGACTATATAGATCGACGAACCTTAATCATCATATTACAACCTTATGGGTTCTACATTCATTGGAAGCATGCTATGTAAGTAGCCAAACTATTCCAAGACCTCCAACCCATCAAACCAAGTTTAACCAAGATCAAAAGACAAGACTCTATCCAATAAGAATATGAGGGAAATCTTTCGAGATAAGTTGGACCTTAAGACAAGAATGGACCTACCTCTTTTGCTACCACTTGACAACCTCCCACTTAAAGATGGGTTCATAGGGAGTTGGTTTCTAACTCTACGGGTCCTATTATCAATGGGAACATATTATGCATGTAACCAATCCACCCCAAGCATGACATCAATCCTACCATATCAACTTCAACAAGCCACAAGGCAAGACCTAAGGCAAGATAAACACTCCTATGAACATTCTTAGCAATAATATACTCAAGAAAGTGATAGACACCAAAGGTTTACATAATAATTCGGGGCATACAAGAAGCCCATTAGCAACCAAAAACAAATAATGCAAGGAATAATGGAACCTAGATTCAAGAAAATCAAGACCTTCAACTTACCCGCGAAGTTCCAAGCCAAGTATAATGAACTCTAGAGAGGTATGGTTGAGAATGTCAACCACCATCCTTATGATCTTTAGGTACCCATATACAAGCCTCATCTTATGATCCATTCCACCATATCAAAAACACACACCCGAGCCAACTAAGCAATCTCCCGGGTGGTACCTTCCACACTTGTTGCATGTAATAGAAGCTTGCCCACCAACATGTTCACCTTGATACTCGGGGTTGGCCACCACATAATTGGTATCCCTCTTGTTTGGAGCATCATTAGACTCTTGAGCTCGAAAGCTCCCATCAAATCGAGCCATCTTGGACCCCTCACATTTCGTCTTTCTAAGTTTCTTCCCCTCAAGCTGTTTGGCATAAATCATGAGGTGGGACAAATCCATATCATTTATCAAAATAGTAGTATGAAAATCCTTATTCACCAAATAGGACACTCCCATCAAAAACTTGCTTATTCTAGACCTTGAGACGGCAACCAACTGGGGAGCATACTTTAAAAGCTGGTTGAACTTGAGGGCATATTCCCTCAAACTCATAGATCCTTATTTCCAGTCACGAACTCCACCATTTTAGCTTCCCTAAGCTCAAGAGGAATGAACCTATTAAGGAAAGCCACCTTGAACTCTTCCCAAAGCACCACAAAGTTGACTCCCTTATCTTCTTTCCATTGGTTATGCCATATTTGGCACCCCTTGGAGTTGGTAGGCCGCCAAATCTGCTTTATCTTTCGACCTCACACCTATATAGCCGATATCATGTAGACCTCATCAATGAACTCTTGAGGGTCCTCATCTACCTTAGACCCATAGAATTCTGGGGGATTCATCCTTATGAAGTCTCTCACCTCAAATGTCAATGTAGGACCATGAGGGGCTTGGGACCCTTTGGTTGGCTTGACTAGCCACAACTTGAATAAACATTGTGAGTGCATCCCAAAAATCTTCATTAGTTGGTTGTTCTTAGGGAGAGTGAGTTGTTTCTCATGCATTAGGCATAATCTAGATTAGCAAAGAATAATCTTTAGGGGGAAAAGCTTACCTTAACTCTATAGCATGATATAGATCTTGAAGAAGGGAAGCATTTCCTAAAATGTCTCATAGACTCCTACTCATAGTTGTGGTGTACAACACAACCATTTAAAAGACTCTAATCAACGTGATATGTTGGACTCTGAGGATCTAACAATCTAGTGCTCTAATACTTTGTTTATCAAGACCCAATTCTAGGGCCTAAACGTGATACGATGCAAGGCGAACCCAAAGGGATCCCAAGCTAGCCTCTAAGCGCATCATTACACATCCTTGGTCGCAGAAGCAATAAACTAGAAACAAGAGTAGAAATAGGGATAACTAGGACGAAGGGATATTATTCATATCTTAACAACAAAACCCGAGATAGAGTCAAGCTTATAATATTACACATGATATGTCCAACAATACCTCTACTACACAGCTAAGAGTGGGGGCCAAGACAAGCAATTGGAATCACCCTCATAATCAACAATAACATAAAAGAAAGGTAGTTCTAGGACATAGCATGATATCATAAGCAACCTACCCGAATTGGAGGACTCACCAACAAGCTTGAGAGAAGTCTTACTAGCCACGTGGAGGTGGATGATCAAGTGGGGCACTGGTTCCTACATGGTGACATCATGTAGGCATAGTATATATGTTAGTACATTTGAATGTACTAAGTATTTAAGATGCAATGCAACAAGAGATAGGTAACATAGTCGAAATGGATAAGCATAAGCAATGAATAGCATAATAGCAATATGACATGTATGAATGATGCTTGAAGTGAAACATTCTTACAATCCAAATCAACTTGTATAGATCATAATACGTAAGTGTAGGAAGAGACCTCAGCCGACATAAGATAAGGCAAAGCAAGCTACAACATAGGAGAAAGGGGGGAGTTACTTGCCAAGGTGAACTTCCTAATGCCTAAGTGGATCTACTAAGCCTTGTGTGAATGGGGTACTCGCCTCTAGCTATTGGACTCTAGTACTCGCCTCAAGCTCTGATATTTAGGGTACTCGCCTCTAATCTCTTCACCTATAGTGGCACAAAGTTCTAGGACTTGGGGACTCACCTCTAGTCTACTCAATGCTAAGTATAATCTCACAGGGTACATCAGATAATCATACCTTAATAACTTGCAATAAACATAGAGGCTTCGCATAAGTAGCTCTTAATATCTTGACCTTAAATGGTGGGGCTAACTTCAAACATGAGAATGGGTCATCATAAACATTACCCTTGCATTAATATCAAAATCAAAGGCTCACAAGTTGTAAAATCTTTAAAAAGAGGGCTTAATCCAGCCCTACAACATCATCAACATTTTCATTATTTAAACACACCTTTAGAAAGTTCATAATCCTCATAGAGTCACTTGAATCATAAATCAACTAGTAGATCATCAAAACTTAAAAGAATACTTAAGGAGGCATTTTATCAAACACTTTGGCGAGTGTGTAATGCTAATGTAAAACTATGTAATTTAGAAATAACATCATGCAAGGAAATCCAAGGTAAAACCATCAATAAATACTTGGTAACACCTCAAGCATATACATCAAAATCCTTCATCAAATCTCAGAATAGATCTTAGATTCATAGCCCAAAAAATAGTAAAACAATCATAATTTCATAAAACCCCAACATAGTATGCGGTGAATTTTATACTAAATAAGATTCATGACTAAATCAAATTTAAATCATAAAATTTTAGGTAAAATGAAGCTTGGGAATCATGGGTGAAAGGAACCCATGAAAGAAACCCATACCTTGACTTCGGAGAATCCTTGAAGAAGATTGGAGATGGAGACTTGAAGCTTGAGTGAACCTTGAAATCCCGATGAGGTTTGAGACTTGTATTTAGGAGATGAAATATTAACTAAGTGTTTCAATGAGTATTGGGAAATATTTTATATGATATGAAGGTAAAATATGACTAAGTATAAATATTTTCACGAATGGGAACACTTAGGCACAAGACTAAAAATCCTTGGACTTGACAAAAAAGTTGGGCATCAAAATACAATGACGCGTCATGCCACTAGTTTTTTTGTCAAACTTGGAAAATTAAAACTGTGAATTGTTCGCTCTAAAATCTGGGTTCGATCCCTTATTAGGTGGTTTAAAGTTGGTGAAGTGGAATTGCTAAGTATGGACTTAGTCATGAATGCTATGGAGAAAATTAAACTTATATGGGAAAAGTTGGAAACGACTCAAAGCCAGCAAAATTCCTATTCCAATGTAAGAAGGAGGGATCTTAAGTTCCAAATTGGTGATTGGGTTTATTTTAAATTGTCTCCTGTGAAAGGTGTGATCTGGTTTGGTAAAAATGGAAAGTTAAGCCAAGAGTGGCAAAGGTGGCATAGGAGTTGGACCTACCTATTGAAATGCATTTGATCCTTTTGATTTTTCATCCGTCGATATGGAAAAAGTTCATAGGTGATCCAAGCTCTATAGTTCCTTTACAAGATATGAACAGCGAAGAGGATTTGAGTTACTATGAAGTACTGGTTGAGAATTTAGACCGTGAAGTGGAAAGACTAAGGAACAAGAAAGTTACATTGGTTAAAGTGCTTTGGAGAAATCATCAAATTGAAATTGCCACATGGGAATTAGAGGTGGACATGATGAAGTGTTACCCATATCCAATCCACTCAAGCCTAAGGTATTAAGATATTCTTGCCTAAACCTCTAATTCCTTGCATTTATTTTTTGCATGGTCCATACACTCATTTCTATGTTTATGGACTATTTTGAGAGATATGTTAAGTATGGTTTTTGAGAATTTCATGAAAAGATGTTTAAATTGTTTTTTTCATGCGTGTTGGGTTGTTAGGTGATGTTTAACACTTTAGAGCATGTATTTAAGTATACTTGGGGATAAATGTTCCCCAGTGGGATATATTGTAACGACCCTTAGTTAAGGAGCCCAGAAAGTGCAGAAAAAGATGGTCTAGAAATGACCAGGGCTAGTTTACGAGACCATCTCCATGACCCCTGGTTTAGACTGAGTCGTAGACTAGGCTCGTGGAAATGAACTTCAAGAAAGCAAAAAAGTTTCTAAGTGTAAATTAACCCACGAGGCCATTTGATGGCCCATAAGACTTATCAAGACTCGTACAAAGGTTTGTAAATGAGTGTGCAAAACATGTAGAAAAATTTGGAGTTTCTGGAAGGAAGATCATGATTAACAAGATTGTCCGTAGACCATTTCATAGCCCATAAAAACCATTCATGGATGAGTTCCAGGAAAGTGAGAAATTTGTCTATGTGTGAAAGGACTTCATGAATCCAACCATGGCTCATACATCAAAAGACAACCCATAAGTAGAGGCCTCATGGTTAGGGTTTGTAAATAGTTTATGAAGATTGGAAATATAGAACAAGAAGACTAGGACTATGATCCATGGTTCCATCCATGGCCCGTAATCAGGCTTTCATGGTTCTAGTCGGACAGTTTTAATGAAGGACAATCTAGTCCTTTATGCTAATCCTAATCCTAAAATAGGTCATTCTGGTGAACTTAGGCCTCTAAATTAGACCTTAAAGCTGTTAGATCCTTACTGTTTTTCTCATTCTTCCATTCATAAAATTTCCCAAGACAAGGAATACCCCCTAGAAGATAAGAACAAGCTTAGGAGACTAGGGTTTCAAGGAAGCTTTCTATAATAGCAAATTCCTTCTTCCTAGGCTTCACCTAATGTATGTGAGTTTGATTTTTGGGTCTTCTTTAACCCATAGATTCCTACATAATGTCTTTCCTTTTCTATAAGTTCCATGACACTACATTGCATGCTAATGACGATTTCATGATGTTTTACAATACCACATGTTTCCAATATTATCATATGATGTTATATTAAGTACTTTCATGTGTTTCAAGTTAATGATGATGACCCCGATGATGTGAGTTTAAGTAATGAAGTGTGTGCTATTTTGCCATGTTTGAATAAGCATATTTTGCGTGATTTCATGATTTATGAATGTTTCAATTAATCAAATTAGCACACTAAGTTTCAATCAAAGTTTTGCATGGTTTACGATAAAGATTAGGGCATGGAAGAATGATTTTAAAAGTTACGATTTGTCAAAGATAAAAGGATATTGATAAATCCCTAAAAGATGTTTATGGAGGTCTCCAAGATAAAAGGACAATGGTCACTTGGTGGTTCCTTAAGTTTGAGCTACTCTTCAGATTGCTACTTATAATTCGAAGTGTCATAAATTGACTAAGCTTACATTTTAAAGATTTTATGGGATGACTTAGCACCGAACTAGGCATCTAGGTGTGATTCGATAAGGGAACCCTAGAAGAAACCTTTTGCTCCATTAGCTATGTACCACCATAGGATTCCTTATAGGCTAGGCTAGCAAATCCACGTAGGTCATTTATGATATATATGATGATGTATGCAAAGTGCCGGATCTGAGTCCCACCTGGCAAGTGGTCTCCTCATGGCAACATAGGGGGCTATGATGGATTTCATATAGTAGCTCACATGGTCTTATATGCTGGTTATGGTCCACTCCCACATGGTTCATGTTCCTATGACATGGTTCACATGTATTCTCTTTATGCATTATTATTATGCATATTGAGCAACATTCCTTATGAATGCTTAAGCTTATGTTATGTTACTTTTATTGTCCTATGCATGTATATCTTTACTTATGATTGGTAACATTACAATTCAATGTTTGAATTTGCATCTACGATACTTAGTACATTTCAAATGTACTAATGCATATTTTGCCTGTATGATTCAACCATGTAGGGATAGGTGCTCCCCCACCATCTTGTGGTTAGTTCTTCGACATTCAAGACTAGTATTTTATGGTGAGCCCTTAGTTTGGATCTCTACCTATTTTCAGTCTTTATTTGTATTTCATACATTGATGTATATGTCGGCCTTTTGAGGCTTTTACTTTCTATGGTGTTAATGTTAGGAGTCTTTTGTATTTGTCTGCAATCAACCGATACCGGTGCAATCCATCCATTGTCTAGTTGGTATACTTTTATTGAAAAATATGTATGCTTTCCTTTTAATGTTGGTTCATTGTCATAATGGTTTCACATAGACCATATCCCATTTTAAATTTCACTAAGAACATTTATGATGTTTTTATGCAGATGAATGATTGGTATAGTACGATGGCTTGGGTGCGGTGCCTCGGGGTATATCATTCGCCATGTGATGACTAGGCCCTAGGTTTGGTCACTAAACCCACACTTCGCAAGCACGAAGTAATATCCAGGTATACTTTATGAACACAGGTCCCACCTCCACAAACATAGTCTTAAAACATGACACTCCATGAACTAAGAGGATAACCTTGCAAACGCGAAGTACAAATTAGTTGCACCAGATTGTAGATAAAAAAAACATTGTACAAAAACATACAAAATGGACTCTTGAGTTTTGTTCGAAACCCTGTGAACACAAACCAAACATGTAATCCTATCAGAAATGAAATTCCAAACATAGTTGAATGATTATAATTCAATTGCGAGGTCTCCTTGACTCAAAACCCAAAAAAGCTCGTTAAAACTAGTTAAAGACTCAATTACCCAAAATAATCTTTAAAAAAATATAAAAATTACAAAATGATCATTTTTAGTGTTAGTTTAACCTTCCGGAACCACTAGAATTGTCAAAATATCAATTAGACCTTCTGAACTTTGAATATTGACCAAAGTCAAATCATGATCCAAAATCAACTGAAAAATATAACTTTGGGTCAAAAATCTTCATTTTAACTCCAAATTCAATATTGGATGTTCTCCTAGACTTAATTCTACATTCTGAGGTTGATGCAATTGACACAATTGAATTTTGACACTCAAAACTAATGACGGACAGAAAACACGAAATGTTTAACTTTTAGCCTTTTAAAAACTCTTTATCTAACAAAACTTTAACTATTCACAAGGTTTTCAAAATTTGGCTTTTAGGTATAACCAAAAAATGACCCAAGGCAACTTTCAGGAAGGGTAAAATAGTAATTTTTTTAGAACGGCAAAAATTACCTTCGAGGTCATTACATAGGCAGTATGCAGCTCCAAAGCACTAATGGACCAGTCGATCCAATCATCAATCTATCTCATAGTGAAGCTTGAGTGACTACTGAAATAATGGCCTCCTTGATCACCATCAGCTTGGGATGTTCTGTGATAATACATCAATCCCAAGGCCTACCTCATTGATCTCCAAAGATGACACAACCCGCTCAATATAAACACCTACACTAAGAGTAGTACCCATGACAGCCTAGGGAAAAATCTCTACCGAACCTCATAGAGAAGTAACGTTGATGGACTTCAACTCAGTCATCTCTCCCTTCAAAGCAGCAACATCAGCTTTTAAAGTCATCAAATTAGTACTCGATCCACCCTTCTCTTCAAGAGCAGCCAACCGTGTGGTGATAGAATCCTACCACATTGTGTGATCCTACACACTCACAGTTAACCTATCTAATATGAAATTTTCCTCCCTAATGACCTTCTATTACCTCTTCTCTTCCTCCAAAATAGGAGCTAATATAGCTGCAACGGCCCTCTAAATCACTATTGGGACAGAAGCCTCAACCCTTGAAACCCTAGTATCTACTGACTTGGCCAATTGGGTCTGAAAAATGGCAGCTTGGGCAATTAGGGGTCAGGAATAAGAGCCTATGTTTATAAACAACAACAACAACAATAACATACCCAGTGATGTCCCACAAGTGGGGTCTGGGGAGGGTCAATTGTACGCAGACCTTACCGCTACCTCATCGAGGTAGAGAGGCTGTTTCCTAAAACCCTCAGCACAAACCCATATGT
>JAOTQJ010154875.1:0-30191 GCA_025642045.1 Solanum sejunctum | reverse complement strand
TTCAAATAATCATATATTTGATCTTTTTTCACACATAAATTACTTTTTGACTTCTTTGGTTATTATTATTTGAATTTTTTACTTTTATATCACTTTTCATTCTTTGGTGTAAAAATAAGAAAAATAAAATTATTTTTTTAATTTTTAATTTTTAATTTTTAAAACATCATGTATTTGATCTTTTTCCACGCAAATTATTTTTGACTTCTTTTATTATTATTATTATTTGAATTTCTGATTATTATTTTTTTTGTGTGTGTAAAAATAAGAGAATAAAAGAAAGAAATATAATGGAGAAAGAGAAAAAAGTGAACAAAATAATTTAAACCTTTTTTTTGCGGCTATATTGTAATCTAGTTTTTATATCTTCTAATAAAAATTGGGGTAAAAATAATAATTTTTTAAAAAAATAACTAAAAAAAATTGATCATCAAAATTATAAATTTAAATTATCTATTGTACTTTAAAAAAAAAGGACTAGAATACTAACACATGGTCTATGGAACCTCTGCTAAAACTGTCTGAAAGGACTACTAAGACATGTCCCAAGTAGACATAATTAAAAATAAATATTGAAAAGCAACATAAACAACTCAAGAGCCTCAGAATGAGAAGACGCCTAACCAAAGAATGGAAGCTGTCAGGTTCTCAATGGAGCGGATGTTGAAGAATACTGTCACCTACGTCCAAGGACATTAGTACGTGGTATATAAGATAGCCAAAAACATTTAATCAGGATATCATAATATATCTCAAAATACATAATCATCACTCATAAATAAAATAACAACAATCATAAGACTTGTATGCTGAAAGTGACATGTTGAAAACTGGTAAGTAAAAATATAGTTTCTTAGCTTGGAAAGTTTCTCTAGCCGATAACCATCACTATGAGCTTCGTGGTGATATACCATCTTGCCCACGCTGCAAGAGTCGTCTCGTACTTTGCCGGGGTAGGGGATGAAGAACTAGGAGAATGGATCCATTCCAAAATTGCGCCATCACAGTGGCTAATGAGAAAAGTATCATGATACGATCCTATCCAATGCTGGCTACATAGTTTATGAGTTGGAGTAATGTATTCTACTCTCACCCATATCGGTATTCAATCCTACTCCCAAAATACTTTATATAGCTCACAGTTACAGACTTGGAATTCTAAAAATCTATTTCCTGGAGAACTTAGCCCAACTTACTACTCAGCTTTCTCATCTGACTTCTTTAACTTAACTGAAAATGAGAATCAATTCAGTGACTCAAAACATACTAGATTTTCTTAGCTAATATGCAAAAATAAACTTTTAAAAATGCACTTCCTGAACTTAGCTTAAAAGTACTTGAACTAGACTTTTCTTTTTTTGAAATAATATTAAGATTTTCAAGAAACTCAACAATAGTAAATCTTGATCATAAATGAATATAACTTGATAATATTTGTTTAATTGAGGGATATAGAGAAAAATAATCATAACATTCATCAAGTCTATGGAATTTATCATGAAAACGACATACTTTCAAAGTTTACATGTATTCAGTCTCAATTACTACTTGAAAGTTCATGGCTGAAAACTAGCTTTTATTTATAAAGATATTATCAAAAATAATGATTTTTAGGTAGCCTTACATACCTTGGAAAGAACTCTGTGAGAATTGGAGGAATTTTCTTGAAGAATTGGAGAGAAATTCTTGACCTTCTTTATGCTTGAACTTTTGTTGGAAGCGTTTTTGAACGATTGAATGTGGAAAAGACATTTTTGAACCTTAATACGACTTAAACATATCTAACTTAGGATTATGGGGTGTGGAAAAGGCTGAAACTACCTCTCCCCATCAAAAGAAAAAAAGTCGCTTCCATCTGCACTAGTGCACGAGGCACTCTAGTGTATTATTACACTTTTTTGCGAATTTTCTAGTTTCGTTGAATTTTGAGAAAAACACAAATGTGGTTCCACATCCTCTTCGCATCGCGGAAGGAGCGCAAAAATATTACTGTTTTTTATTTTTGTGGAAAAAATTAATTTGCATTTTTCACGTTAAAGTCGAGTCGGGATAATTTTTTAACTCAGTTTTTTGTACAGATCGCAAATTCAGTTTGAATTTGCAATCGGAGCATGGGAAGATACGTTATACGCAAGGTCAATCTAGGGGTATTTTAGTCTTTTCATGGGAGTGTCACAATATCTACCCCTTGGGATCGTTCATCCTCGATTGATAACAATATAAGGAATTTGGATCAAAACAACAAGTTTACTACACTTTAAACTAACATAAGTCTTAAGTATATAGGTTTACCTTCAAGGTCCTCATTTAGGTCGATGAATAGGTGTGTATACTTGGCTTTCATGTCCTATACTTCTTCCCATGTGGCTTTTTCTACGAATTGGTTTCTTCACAAAACCTTCACCGAAGCAATCTCCTTGGTCCTTAATTTACGAACTTGCCAGTCTAATATTTGCACTAGAATCTTTTCATATGACAAATCGTCCTTAATCCCCACACTTTCAACCAATACCACTAGAGAAGAATCTCCAAAGCACTTATTAAGTATGAAAATATGAAATATTCGATGTATGGCACTTAATTCTGTCGTAACTCTAACTCGTAAGTAATGCCACCCACTCTTCTAAGGATCTGGTAAGGCCTAATATATAGTGCGCTGAGCTTCCCCTTCTTCCCGAATCTCATAACTCCCTTCATTAGAGATACCTTCAAGTATACCCAATTGCCTACCTCAAACTCCAAGTCTCTTCTTCTAATATCTGTATAAGAATTTTGTCGGCTTGGAGCTGTCTTGAGCCTCTCCTGGATAACCTTCACTTTTTCCATAGCCTGATGAACTAGATCAGGTCCTATCAGTCCTGCCTTACCCACTTCAAACCACCCAATGGGTGATCTACACCTTCTCCCATAAAAGGCCTCATATGGTGCCATCTGTATGCTGGCCTGAAAGCTATTATTATAAGATAACTCAATCATAGGTAAATAATCATCCCAATTACCTTAAAAATCTATTACACTCTCCCTCAATATATCTTCTAAGGTTTGTACAGTCCGCTCTGCTTTCCCGTCTGTCTGTGGATGGAAAGCTGATCCACCTTCGTACCATGCCCCTTCTGAAAGAACTTCCAAAACTGTGTTGTAAACTGAGCTCCTCTGTCTGAAATAATGGATATAGGGACCCCTTGTAGCCTAACAAACTCCTTAAGATAAAGTCTGGCATAATCCTAAACTGTATCAGTCTTCTTGACAGGTAGGAAGTGAGTCGACTTGGTCATTCTATCTACTATGACCCATATCGAATCATGTTGTCTACGGGATTGAGGTAAACCTATTACGAAGTCCATATTGACCATTTTCCATTTCCATTTCAGAACCTCTATGTTTTGGGCTACACTACAAAGCCTTTGGTGCTCAACCTTAACTTGTTGGCAATTTGGGCATCTAGACACAAACTCTGCAATATCCTTCTTCATACCACCCCACTAATAGACTTCTAGCAAGTCTCTATACATCTTTGTTGCACAAGAGTAGATAGAGTATCTGGCATTATGAGCCTTAGCCAAAATTCTATCTCTAAGGCCGTCAATATTTGGCACACACAACCTGTCTTGGTATCTCAGGACACCATCTCTCCCTTTTGAGAACACTAATATTTTCTGCTTCTGAACATCTTCTTTTGATTGGAGGAGATAGGATACTTGTCTTGATTTTCTTTCACTTCTACCACCAAGGATGACTCTGACCCATTTCTATTAATGGCCCCACCTTCATCAACATCTTCAAGTTGCACCCTCAAGCGGGCTAATCTGTGAACCTCCTTAACTAACTCTTTCTTTTCACCCTTAACATGGGTTGTGCTCCCCATGGTCACCCTGCTAAGAGCATCAACAACTACATTAGCTTTACCTAGATGATATAGGATACTCACATCATAGTCTTTCAGCAGCTTAACCATCTCCTCTGTCTCAAATTCAGCTCCTTTTGGCCAAACACATATTACAAACTCATGTAGTTCATGAATACATCCACGTGCCCACCATATAGGTAGTGTCTCCAAATCTTCAGAGCAAACACCACCAATGCAAGCTCAAGATCATGAGTTGGATAATTCTTTTCATGAATCTTAAGTTGTCTGGAGGGATATGCTATCACCTTACCTCTCTGCATTAATACACAGCCTAAGCCAACTCTGGAAGCATCATAATATACCATAAAATAATCAACTCCATCTGGTAGGGATAAGACTAGGGTTATGGTCAACTTAGTCTTTAACTCTTGGAAACTCTTCTCACAAGCTTTTGTCCACTTGAACTTAGTCTTCTTCTGAGTCAGTTTAGTCAAGGGAGCTGAGATAGAAGAAAACCCCTCTATAAGCCATCTGTAGTACCTCGCCAAGCCCAAGAAACTCCTTATCTCTGTGGGAGTTATGAGCCTTGGCTAATTCTTTACTGCCTCAATCTTTTGGGAATCAACTTGTATACCCTCAACAGATACACTGTGCCCCAAAAATGCCGCAGATGCCAACCAGAACTCACACTTAGAAAATTTAGAATATAGCTGCTAGTCCTTAAGGGGCTAAATGATAAGTCTAATATGGTCTGTATGCTCCTCCTTATTACTGGAGTAGATCAAGATATTATTTATGAACACAATAACTAATATATCTAGGTATGACCTCAACACCCTGTTTGTAAGATCTATGAAAGTTGGTGTTGCAGTTATCAGCCCAAACGATATGACCAAAAACTTATAATGACCATAGCTGGTTCTGAAAGTTGTCTTAGGAATGTCTCTCTCTCTCTAACTTTAAGCTGGTGATACCTAAATCTGAGGTCTATCTTGGAAAAATAGGTAGCACCCTAAAGTTGGTCGAATAAGTCATTAATTCTAGGAAGAGGATACTTATTCTTAATTATGATCATGTTCAGCTAACGGTAATCTACGTACATCCATAGAGAACTATCCTTTTTATGCACGAAAAGAACTGGAGCACTCCAAGATGAGATGCTTGGTCTAATGAAATCCTTATCTAAAAGATCTTTCAGCTGCAACTTTAAATCTTTTAGCTCCGAAGGAGCCATACGGTATGGAGGAATAGATATGGGCTGATTATCTAGAAGAATATCTATCCCAAAGTCTATCTCCATGTCAGGAGGGACTCCGGGATGATCCTCAAGAAAGACTTCTGAGAACTCATTCACAACTGGGATAGAATGAAAAGATGGTGCCTCAGCACGAGAATCCTGAACTCTGACTAGGTGGTATACACACCCCTTGGAGATTAACTTTCTAGCTTTGGGATATGAAACAAACTGATCCTTAGGAAATCTGAGCTACGCGTTCACTCTAAGATTGATTCATTAGGAAACTAAAACTTGACTACTCTAGTTCTGCAATCTATGGAGGCATACTCGACATAAAGCCAATCCATTCTTAGGATGACATCAAAATCTACTATGTCTAACTCCACCAAATCAGCTACAAATAGTCTTATGATAAACTGAGACTAGACAGCCCGTATAAATTCTTTGGCTAAAATAGACTCTCCAGTAGGAGTAGAAACACTAAAAGGCTTAAGAACGCATTTTGGGTTGACCCCAAACTTCATAGCTACATATGGGGTTACAGATGACTATGTGGTTCTTGGGTCTAATAAGGCATAGACATCATAAGTAAAGATTTTGTTCATACTCGTAACCACATCGGGTGAGTTCTTCTGCTCTTGTTTGGTGGCCAGGGCATACAAGCAGTTTATTCGCCCACTTATCCCTATCATAGTACCCCTGTGAGGTGGCTTACCCTGCGGTGCTGAAGAGACTGTTTGTGATCTGGTATCTCTCATATTTTGCTTTCCCATAGGGGTTTATCTAATACCTAGTAAAAGATGAAAATATCCCTAAGATTCTACCTTGCGGATAACGTGTCTTTTCATGCTACATTTGTACATTTGAGATTGGATTTGCGATCAGTGCAAAAAAATAAGTCATAAAATGGTCTCGACTCGGCTTTAATGCAAAAAATGTGAATTATTTTTCAAAGAGAATTAAAAACAATGAGCATTTCGTGCCCCTTCTGCGATGCAGAAAGGACGTGGAATCACACTTGTGTATTTTTGAAAATTTGACGAGAATTGAAAATTTGTGAAAAGTCATTCTCCAACGCTGGTGCACGACGTACACTGGTATAAAAATGGACTATTTTCCGTTTTTAATTAGGAAGGGTAGTTTTGACCTTTTTCACACCCTATATCCTAAACTAATTAGTTTTTAAAGTCATAGTTAGGCCAAAAATGTTTACTTTCTTCATTCATTCTCTCAAAAATAAGAAAACCCTCTCAAGAACTCAAGAGTAAGGAGATCAAGATCGTAGTAGGATTTAAGAACTCTCTCCAATTCTTCAAGAATTCTTTTCAAGGTATGTAAGGCTACTCTAAAAATTATTTTATGGATACTTTATAAATCGCATGCTAGTTTCATCCAAGAATTGTCAAGAATAAGTTGAGATTTAAAGATTCATGAAATTTCTATGAACTTTGGTAAATTTCTAATTTTTTGTATAGGTTATTGATAAAGTATGATAATTCTTGATTCTTTATTTGTTATATATAGTATTGAAACCAAGGTTTGTAGCTAAGAAGTATTTCTTGTAAATTTCTTGTGGGTTTCATGAACACCCATAAATCCTACAGTTTTGAGATAAATTTAAATAGTTAATTTCTTGAACTATTTTACATGTTTGATGAGTAACCTATATGTTTGAGATTATTTGAGAAGATATTAGCTTTCAGTCGTGTTAAAGAGTTCAGTTAAAGAAAGTTTAAGGCAAGTTGAGAAAAGTTTTGGAAAAGTTAAAGCTAGGCTAAGTCTCCAAAAGATTAGATTTTGAGAATTCATATTCTTTAAAGTTATAGGCTATATAAACATCACTTTAGAGAGTAGTATTAAGCACCGATATGAGTGAGAGTAGAATTAATTACTAGAACTCATAAACTATGTAGCCAACATAGGATAGGATTGTACCAAGGTACCTTTCTCATTAGCCACTGAGATGACCTAGTTTGGGATGGATCCACTCCTCTAGTTCTTCATCCCCTACCCTGACAAGGTATCGGACGGCTCTAGCGGCGTGGATAAGATGTTGTATCATCAGAAGCTCATAGTGATGTTTGTCGATTAGAGAAACTCCCCAAGAAGCAACTATTTTTATTCTACATAGAAGAGATTCAGTATTTCCTTTATTTATGTTGCACATTTAATGAAGTGCCAAGTACAAAGCTAAGTTTTGAGTACCATATTATATTATATATATATGTGTGTGTGTGTGTGTGTGTGTGTGTGAGTGTGGCTATGTACATTAAAGTGTTAACGTAAATGTTTCTCTTATGTTGAGTTGCACTTCTGACAAGTTTAAGAATACATATGTATATTTCATATGCATGACATATTTTGTTAGTTAAGCTATCTCCAGGTATACTTTTACGATAAGTATTCTACTTTTATTATGTTTTGGCCATCTCACATACCGTACATTCTACGTACTGCATCTTTGGCACTGCATTGTATCATAATGTAGCTACAGGTGTCTATGTTAGCAGCTGATCAGTTGGACAGTCCCCATCAGCGGTCGGTGAGACCTCTTAGTATCCAAAGGAGCCCAGGAGTTTTCATTTATGTGTATCTAATTATTTTTTGAGGTACCTATGAGTCTATTTTGGTGCCCTATTTAGAGTCAATATTTTAGAGGCTTCGTAGACTAGAAGGAGTTTGTATTAAGTTATTTCCTTGAAATAGTTGGAAAGATTCTAACTTAAGCTGTATACTTTATCATTCTATATATTGTTCATGAAATTTGAGTCCATTCTAGTTTATTATAGTACTATTGTCTTTCACTGAGTAAGTTAACCTAGCCAAGTGGTTCACTTGGGATCAAAAATGGTTTTCGAGTGCCGACCACGTCTAGGGTGTAGGTTTGAAGCATTACAAACTTGGTGTCAGAGCACAAAGTTCAAGTGTTCTAGGGTCTCTACGAAGTCGTGGCAGAGTCTTATTTATGGTTTTGAGGGTCTCACTTCTATAAATGAGGGACTATGGACATCCAAGAAAAGTTTTCCTTCTTTCATGCTCTAGATCATGCAATAAAGTTACATTCTAAGAAAACTTGTCAATATTCATGCGGTTTCCATATTCATTCGACTACCTCTCATAAATTAAGAGAGTAGGAGTAGAAAATCCCAGATCCTTATTGTTGAGTTCCCTTCAGATAGAGTATTCTAAAAGTAAAGAGACTACACTAGGCTTGAGATACGCCAACTAGTGTGCTTGAGTTATCTATCCATAATATTACACTCTTATCTATATGAATCGTGCATTTGAGTTAGAATAAGATATGATATTTTTCCATACCATGTTCCCTCTATCATTCTACAGATGTTATTCTTGAGAAAAAAGTTAAGTTATGTCTCTAATACTCAATAGTATCCTTTTTCCTTGAGAGAAAGTGATGGAAGGCTCTTTTAAACCATGTGACAGGATGTTACTAGAGCTAGGGAGATGTAGAAGTCATGAAGAGTGAGAATGGAAATTTTTTGAAGTTAGTAGCTAAGAGTCATGTGGTGATTAGTTGGGTTCCTTATAGGTTTTGGTTAAAGAGTAGTAAGTATACTATAGCTTCTATGATAAGGTATGTGAAGAGTCATTAGTTTGTATGAGAAGGTGCACACTCGAATATGAAAGGAGTTGATGCTGACGTAGCATTGTGTTTATAATGATGAGTATATGTGTTGAATATGAGAACAGAAGGCATAAAGTAGTAGATGTAAACTAGACTCATGAGCATGAAAAGAAGAGTCATGTGAGATTTATAGAGTTATGAGCTTAGCTAGGTAAGGAGGTATAATGGGTGAGTGGTTATTATCTAACCTATGAAAAAGGAGACTGATAATAGATTATACTTAGATAGACTATGAGCTGGAGAATTAATTCTTACCATGAGGTTTAGTGATCTAACAATTCTTGACCTTATTTGGTAGTTTAGAGTTACTAAAGTATATTTGTATGTAAGGAGCATGGATACATGTGTTTAGTATTGAACCTTAAGCTTGAACCTTAAGTGAGTATCATGTGAAGAGGGGACAGCAGGATGAGAGTGACACCATTAGTTAGAGGTTTGGCCTAGTAGGCTTGTTGTAGCATGAGCGAGAAATTTAGCTATTGACTTGAAAGAAGTATGATGTCACAAGAACATAGTGTGCGATCCTCAGATGAAGATAGTGAATTGAGGCTAAGTCATTAGATAAGAAGAGAGCCTAAGATGTATATCCAAGTTAGTCTATAAGTTTGAGATATATTGACTAAGTACTTGCTATGAGGTTTCAGTGGGCCTGTGTTTCTAGAATTTTACCTAGTAGTCACGAGTAGGTGTGATATAATAAGAGAGTGTAATGCCTATGTTAGTACTAGACCTTAAACTTAAATTATGAGGAGTCATGTGAAAAGGTAGATAACATGTGATAGTGATGGCATGTATTGGGGACTTACTCTAAGAGGCTCCCCATGGTGTATGTTCAGGAGTAGGATGTTGACCTTCCAGGAATATTATGTCTGAGCATGGTGTAGGTTCCCTTGGTAGGAATAACGGATGGAGGATAGATCGCGAGATAGCAAGAGTCTTAAGAGGTGTAGCCAAGATAGAGTAAATCTATATAAAACTCCAAGTTATGACTGCTACAACAATTTAGATAGTATAATGGAGATGTCAAGGTGGAGTAAGCTAATGTAGACCTTATCTACTACCCTTAAGAGTTGAGTCCAAGGATGATAGTCATAGATAATAAGGAGATCTCTATTGTAGTTCAGGCTTTCTTCAGTCAAGTGAGCATAGAAGATGAGTGCTAGCAGACCAAAAAGGAAGATGTTAGATCCTAAGTCCGAAAAAGCGGATGTTCTGCCAATGAGAGTAGCAAAAAAATGAAGATGCCTATACAAATAGAAGAAGGTTAGAAGTTGGTAGGTAAAATGAACTTGAGCTAAGGGGAAGATGTTGAGATGATGAGCCAAAGTAGACTTGAGCTTTTGATAGTAGCAAGATGATCAGAATGAGGCGTCAATGCTTTCCCATCTCATATTCCTTATACTTCATCATGATAATGCTTTATTCCTATATTACACAAGGGCACTATGCCCATGATTCAGACTCATTCATTCTATGTTAATACGTGTTCATGTTCAACTTTTAAAGTAAGAAGTGATAAATTAATTTAGCAACTCTAATCTTATCTCATGAACTAATGGTTTCTAGCTTTTTTGTTACCCAAGACAAGACTTGAACTTTCAAGTATATACAGTTCCATAAACTTGTGGTGAGCCCCTAGTGGAATCACATCATGTTAGGAATGTCCTCATATTGAATTTCCTGAAAGAATCGTGCTTACGATATTATACTCTAAGCCCTCCAAGAAATGTTATTTTTGGTACTGATAGTGATGATGATAGTTGATGAGTTGAGTCAGATGAAAGGTCATGAGTGACGATTATAGTACGCTTATTCCATTTAAGGTTACAGATAGAGATGAGACATAGTAGTGTATGACAGTCAGCCAAGGGTAGATTGGCATGCCTTCTAATAAGAGTTAATAAGATTGTGGGTATAGAGACGCTAGCATAAGTTTGAAGGATTCTAAGTAATATTGACCTATGAGAAGCTATGGGGTGATTAGGATGATAAGCTCGAAGGCATAATCCTCGTTAAGTGAGGAATAGATGTGTGGGGGTGGTCATTTTTGTAAGCAAGCCTCTAGAAAAGTGCTACACATAGTTCTTATGAGTTAAATTAGCATAAGTATGATCATCCTACAGGTAGCAGTCTGTGACCTTGAGTCAAGATTAAAGATGATAAGGGTGTATAATAGAATTAGGTGATGATGAGAGTTGTAAGCTTTGGTTAATGAAGGGTAGAACTCGAGGAAAAGAGCCTAGTAGTAAAGAGGACTAGTGATCTTTAGTGAAAGCCCGTGGGAGTTTAAAGAATGATTATTGAGGATTGACTTTTTATAAATATGATTACCTCATGAAAAGCCCCTTGAGGCTTGGAAGTAGGCCTGAATGAAAGAGGAGGAGGTAGTAAGATAGAAATTGAGTAAGAGCTATACACTTAAGTTGGTGGGGTTGCATTTTCCACTCTTAAGTCATTGTCTACCCATGATTTGTAGTATTTGGGTAATTAATCTTTCAGGTGTATATTCCTGAGTCCTAATAGAGACTATTAAGACCGATGAGGAGTTGAGAGCTTGAGTTTTTAAGTATCTCCATGAGTCTTGAGTTATATGTGCCCCATTACTGTAGCATCCTCATCATTCGAGGATGAATGAACCCAAGAGGGATATATTGTTACACTCGATGAAAAGACGAAAATATTCCTAGAATTTTACTTTGTGCATAACGTGTCTTTCCATGCTCCGATTGCAAATTCGAGATGGTATTTGCGATCAATGTGAAAAATTAAGTCAAAAAATGGTCTCAACTCGACTTTAACGCGAAAAGATGCGAATTATATTTCAAAGAGAATAAAAAATAGTGAGCATTTTGTCCCCCTTTCGCGATGCAGAAAGGATGCAGAATTATAGTTGCATATTTTCAAAAATTCGACGGCAATTGAAAATTTGTAAAAAGTCATTCTCCAACGTCGCACACCAGTATAAAAATGGACTATTTTCTGCTTTTAGTTGGGAAGGATAGTTTCGATCTTTCCCACACCCCATATCCTAAACTAATTAGTTTTTAAAGTTGTATTTAGGCCAAAAACGTTTACTTTCTTCATTCATTCTCTCAAAAACAACAAAACCCTCTCAAGAACTCAAGCGTAAGGAGATCAAAATCATAGTAAGATTCAAGAATTTTTTCCAATTCTTCAAGAATTCTTTCCAAGATATGTAAGACCACTCTAAAAAATATTTTATGAATACTTTATAAATCACATGTTAGTTTTCATCCAAGAATTGTCAAGAATAAATTGAGATTTATAGATTCAAGAAATTTCCGTGAAGTTTGGTAAATTTCCAATTTTTCGTATAGATTCTTGATAAAGTATGATGATTCTTGATTCTTTACTTGTTATATAGAGTATTGAAACCAAGTTTGTAGCTAAGAAGGATTTCTTGTAAATTTCTTGTGGATTTTATGAACACCCATAAAGCCTACAGTTTTGAGATAAATTTAAACAGTTACATTCTTGAACTATTTTGCATGTTAGATGAGTAACTTATACATTTGAGAATATTTGAGAAGATATTAGCTTTCAGTCAAGTTAAAGAGTTCAGTTAAAGAAAAGTTCAAGGCAAGTTGAAAAAAGTTTAAGAAAAGCTAAAGCTGGGCTAAGTTCCCGAAAGACCAGAGTTTGAGAATTCATATTCTTTAAAGTTATAGGCTATATAAACATCACTTTAGAGAGTAGTATTGAGCATCGATATGAGTAAGAGTAGAATTAATTACTAGAACTCATAAACTATGTAGCCAATATAGGATCGGATTGTACCAAGGTACCTTTCTCATTAGCCACTGAGATAGCCCAGTTTGGGATGATCTACTCCCCTAGTTCTTTGTCCCCTATCCCAGCAAGGTACGGGACGGCTCTGGCAGCGTAGGCAAGATGTTGTATTGTCATAAAGCTCATAGTAATGATTGTTGGTTAGTGAAACTCCCCAAGAAGTAAAGATTTTTTATTCTACATAGAAGAGATTCAGTATTTCCTTCTTAAAGTATTTCCTTTATTTATGCTGCATATTTAATGAAGTTGAGTCAAGTACAGAGCTAAGTTTTTAGTACCATGTTATATATATATATATAACTATGCACATTAAAGTGTTAACGTGAATGTTCCTCTTATGTTGAGCTGCACTTCTGACAAGTTTAAAAATACATATGTATATTTCATATGCATGATATATTTTGTTAGTTAAGCTATCTCCAGGTGCAGTTTTAAGATAAGTATTCTACTTTTATTATGTTTTGACCATCTTACATACCATACATTTCACGTACTAACGCCTTTTGCGTTGCATTGTATCATGATGCAGCTGCAGGTGTCTACATTAGTAGCTGATCAGTAAGATAGTCCCTATTAGCAGTCGATGAGACCTCTTAGCATCTACAGGAGCTCAGGAGTTTCCATTTATGTGTATCTAATTTTGTTAAGGTACCTATGAGTCTATTTTGGTGCCCTATTCAAAGTCAGAACTTTAGAGACTTCATAGACTAGAAGGAGTTTGTATCAAGTTATTTCCTTGAAATTGTTGGAAAGATTTTGAGTTAAGTTGTATACTTTATCATTCTATATGTTTTCATGAAATTTCAGTCCATTCTAGTTCATTAAAGTGTTATTGTCTTCCACTAAATAAGTTAGCCAAGCCAAGTGGTTGCTTGGGACCAGAAATAGTTTTTAAGTACTGCCAAGTCCAAGGTATAGGCTCAGGGCGTGATATAATCCTTCAAGAAGTGCCCTACCTGACCACATTTGAAGCAACCATTTGTGCCCATAAGGCACTCTCTGGGATGAGACCTACCACACTTACCACAAGTAGGATAATGATTCGCTCCTTGAGCTACACTACCTTATGACTGGCTACCCGGGAACCTGTGGTGCTGTGCATTTTGCTCATTATTAATTCTTGGTGCAGATGCACTAGCAAATGAAGGTGGAGGTCCGACTGTCTTAGGTTGAAAAGATGAGTGACTTTCACCTCCAGTACCTCTCTTACCTAACTCCTGGCCCGATGTCTTGGCCCTTTTGCTCCGGAAATCCTCCCTATCCTGTATCTCCTCCTCCTCTACCTGTTGAACATATGTCATCAAATGGGCTATATCCATATCTCCAATCAACATCGCATTCCTTCCCTCTCTCTTAGTCATTTGAGAGAGCCGAACACGAAGAGATATGTCCTAGTATGCATGTCTGCCACCATAGTTGGAGCATAATAGGATAACTGAGTAAACTTGAGGTTGTACTCCCATACACTCATAATATCCTGCTTCAAGTTCAAGAACTCCCTTACCTTAGCCTGCCTCATCTCCCTAGAACAGTACTGTCCCAAAAAGGCCTCCTCAAACACCGCCCAACTATTAGTAGGCGCCCCATCTGCCTTGCTCCCTTTCTACTGATCGAAGTAGAGCCTAGCTACCCCATTGAGCTAGTAGACAGCCAGCACAACCTGCTTAGTATCACCAATACGCATCACCTGAAACACTTTCTAAAGCTCCTCAATAAAATTTTCAGGATCCTCTTCGACATCAGACCCTGTGAACTCTGGTGGATTCACCCTCAGGAACTTACAAACTCTGGCGGTATCTGACCTGTCGTTCCTACCATCTCCCTGGCAACCTCCCTGAGTAGTGATTGCCTGAGCCAAAGTTTGAATAGCCTATCAAAGCTCAGTATTGGTGATGTCTGGCTGTTGTGCCTGCTTCACCGACACAACTGGACTTCTAGGTTCCTCAGGAATTTAGCTAGGCTGGTTTGCATTTCTCCTGGCTGGGAACCCTCTGCCCCTTACTAGTCTGTTTGCTTTGCATGGAGGCATGATCTGAAAAATATGGCGTGAATGCATAAGTTAGAAGGTATTTCACAGAGATACACTCTAAAGCACGAGACAAAGAATGACAATTAAGGAGGACACTTTCTAATGTCCTATAGCCTCCCTATTATAGATATGGTGCACTTCATACCCATAATACTAACTCTACTAGACACGGTTTCATAGACTCCCTAGGACTCTTGAACTTTGTGCTTTGATATAAGTTTGTCATACCCTAAGCTTACACCCTGGACATGGCTGGCATTAGAAATCATTGCTGGTCTCAAGCTAACCACTTGGTATGGCTACTTACTCAATGGAAGACTTAAATGACTGTGGAAATACTATAAAAGTAATAAGATAATTCATAAATTGTCTGCATAAGCAATACTGAATAGCAAAGACTAGTATACTAACACATGGTCTATGGAACCTCTACTAAAACTGTCTGAAAGGACTACTGAGACAGGTCCTAAGTAGCCAGAACTAAAAATAAATATTGAAAAGCAACATAAACAACTCAAGAGCCTCGGAATAGAATAGGCCTCACCAAATACATGAAGTTGTTAGGTTCTCAACAGAGCGACTACTGAGGAACTCTGTCACCTTCGTCTGCATCATAAAGTGATACAGGTCCTAAGAACGTCAGTACGTGGTATGTACGGTATGTAAGATGGCCAAAAATATTTAATCAAAAAATTATAATATATGTCAAAAGACATAATCATCACTCATAGATAAAATAACAACAATCATAAGACTTTTATGCTGAAAGTGACATGCTAAAACTGGTAAGTAAAAACATAGTTTCTTAGCTTGGGGAGTTTTTCTAACTGACAACCACCACTATGAAGTTCGTGGTGATACAGCTTCTTGCCACGCTGCCAGAGCCATCCTGTACTTTGTCGGGATAGGGGACGAAGAACTAGGAGAGTGGATCCATCCCAAAACTAGATCATCTCAATGGCTAATAAGGAAAGTACCATGGTACGGTCCCATCCTATGTTGGCTACATAGTTTATGAGTTTGAGTAATGTATTCTACTCTCACCCATTTCGGTGCTCAATACTACTCCCAAAATACTTTATATAAATCACATTTAAGGACTTGGAATTCTTAAAATCTGTTTCCTTGGGAACTTAGCCCAACTTACTACTTAGATTTCTCATCTGACTTCTTTAACTTAACTGAAAATTAGAATCAACTCAGTGACTCAAAACATGTTAGATTTTCTTAGCTAATATGCAAAAATAAACTTTTAAAATGCACTTCTTGAACTTAGCTTAAAGGTACTCGAACTAGTCTTTTCTTTTCTTGAAATAATATCAATATTTTCAAGAAACTCAACAGTAATAAATATTGATCATAAATGTATAACTTGGTAACAATTCTTTAATTGAGGGATATAGAGACTAAGAATCATAATATTCATCAAGAATCTATGGAATTTATCATGAAAATAGACATACTTTCAAAGTTCACGGGTATTCAGTCTCAATTACAACTTGAAAGTTCATGAATGAAAACTAGCTTCTATTTCTAAAGATATTATCAAAAATAATGATTAGGTGACCTTACACACCTTGGAAAGAACTCTGGGTGAATTGGAGGAATTTTCTTGAAGAATTGAAGAGAAATTCTTGACCTTCTTTATGCTTGAACTTTTCTTGGAAGGGTTTTTGAACGAATGAATGTAAAAAAATATTTTTGAACCTTAATACAACTTTAAAATGTCAAATTTAGGATTATGGGGTGTGGAAAAGGTCAAAACTACCCCTCCCCATCAAAAGAAAAAAAGTCACTTCCATTTGCACTAGTGCACGATGCTCACTAGTGTATTATTACACTTTTTTGCGAATTTTTTACTTTCGTCGAATTTCAGAAAAAACCCAAGTGTGGTTCCGCATCCTCTCCGTGTCGCGAAAGGGGCGCGGAAACCTCACTGTTTTTTATTTTCTTGGAAAAAATTAATTCGCGGCTTTTCGCGTTAAAGTCGAGTCAAGACCATTTTCTGACTTAGATTTTCACACTGATCGCAAATCCAGTCTCGGATTTGCAGTGGGAGCATGGGAAGACGCCTTACGTGCAAGGTCAATTGTAGAGGTATTTTCGTCTTTTCACGGGGGTTTCACAACATAACTCATAATGTGCACTAAATTTATTTAGAGTATATTTTAATATTTAAAATATTAATTTGATATATTATTATTGAGTAAATTAAATTATGTGAAAATGAAAAAATATATTCCTACATGAATTTTTTTAAAAAAAAATAATTTAAAATTATTTTTTTTCCACTTTCATCAGAGGAAAAAGATATATATAAGCCATTTGTGTTAAATATGCATCCCGCCTAAATAGTCCTTGGTCCATGACAATATTGACTCTAAATATTTCTAAGAAATACATTTTACTATAAAATTCATTATTGTTATAAGTCAACATTTTAATAGTGTAATCAAATTGTTTTAGATCATTTTAGTGTATTTTTAAATTATATATTTATTCAAAAATCATTTCAAAAATAATAATTTTATTTTGTTAAGTATCTTGATTTACTTATAAATTATTTTAGATTCAATTAGTCGATAATTAAATTCAGCCTTTTTATTTTAATATTTTTAAGAAGCTTTTTAATTGATTTATATCAATTCATCTTATAGTAGAAGTTAACCAATTAATCCAATTTGGCTACTTTTTAAATTCAAAATTAACCATGATTATAATCCGAAAGCGTCAAGGTTCTCAATTTAAACTCCCCAGCCCTTTAATCCATTTTCAGATTTCTTTTTATATCAATTCAATGTTTTTAGACCGAATTTGGACGAGTTTCTGGGGTATTACTGCCTATGAAGTATATTTGTTTTAATGAACATTACGTTGATTTTAATGTAAGGTTTAACCACTGGTTTGTTGATCTAAAATGCTATTATGTGAATTTCGGCTAGGATATAATAGTCCAGATTCATAGTATCGTTTAAACATTGGCTATTCCTGATTTTATTGTTTGCTTAATTTTGATGTACCTATTCTTCACTGTTGTTGAATGTCATACTGTTTTTTTAGCTCAATTAATGGTCAGGTTTGTGGTTTGAGTTCTCGTCGTCTAAGTATGGTATCCTCCTATCTCTGAATATTTTATCAAAGAATACTTGTTTCAATCTCCCAAAATTCCAGAACGTGCATTTCGTATTGAACTTTGCCCCTCACTAGCTTGAATAAAGGGAGAGTGTTCTTTTATTAATCTTAAGCTCACTGTTGATTTAGTCTTTAAAGTTCCCAAGAGGTTGTTTTATATTCTCTCAAAGTTTCAACCTTGTCTCTGTAAGTACCTATTGATGGGCTTGGTTTCACCTTTTGTTAAGCCAATTTCTCTTCTTTTGTGTGCATGTCTAACTCTTGTTTAAGTTTCGAATTTTTTTCATATACATTTTTGTCCCCACTGCTTTGTATCTTTTCCTGCCCCATCTGTGTTCATAGCTATTTATTATTTTGTCACTTGAAGTTTTTCTTGAATAAGAATGAAGAATCTTAAGTTGGTATTGGTCTATTTGTGACAAGAAAAATGTATTTTTTTTTCAAAATTTAGAGCATTCTTTCTCCTTTTCCGTTTTCTCTTGCATAATATGAAACTTCTTAAAGGCTCGGGTCATTACATGTTTAAATTAATTGTATCTTTTTCGTGTTATCAAATATGAATTTGTTCTTGAGAAATTTGTACTATCATGGTTAGTCGTATAATGATTTTCGGTTTTCCCTTTTACAAGTGATAAAACATGTCCATTTTGTAGTTGATTATCTCTTGGACCTTGCTGGTTATTAATTTCTGAAATTTGATAAGCAAATAGGTAAACGGTTTAATGTGTCTAAAGGCGGATCTAAGGGTAACAAATGCTTGCAAATGGGTTTTATATAGCATGAGTTTGAACTGTACCATTTTGGGCTTTTTCTTTTAACTTTTTGGTTGCTTCTTTTTTGATTTCCCATGCTTTGAAATTTTAAGTAGTTACAATTTTTTAATTTTGGTCATTTGATATGTTAAAATCCATGCTGCTTGTTTATTTTTTAATAAATATTCTTTGATAATATACTCTCCTTTATATTTAGACTTAATTTATTGTTATAGTTTAGAAATACTATATTATGTTCCTTTTGAATGAGTATTGTTAATTCCTTTTCCCTCTTCTATTGCATGTGAATCCTTTTACAAGTCTGATGGACCCCTTTTTTGCATTTTGATGGGCCACGTAGGTCTAAGTCCTCTTATTTTCGAGTCAGCCTTGTCAATTTCTTAGCCTTGGGAGTGTTATACAGGTTATAGAAGCTGATAAATAAGCTTTATACATCAGTATAAACTTGATATACATAATATACAACAAATATTCACTTGGTGTGTACACAGGAAATAGGGCCGAAGCTCAATCTTCTGGAGCAGCCGTGGAAGGCTAAAAATGGGCTAAAGCAGGCCCAATTCTTTGCTATAATTAGGACAGATGGAAAGTTGGGTCTGCCCAATCTTTATTTATGTCATGTTTGGCCAATACATTTACTTGTGATATTTGTGACTTTAACTCTAGTACTTTTGTTTTATTTAATTTAATTCTCCAAAGTCAAGTCATTTATGTTAATTTTTATTTAAATGCTTTTGTGATTTTTAATGTTAGTCATTTTTGGTGAAATTTAATCTTGTGGAAATTCCCTAAAGTGGTTAAATACTCTTTTGGCTTCAAAGAATGTATTTTTGGTTTTTTTTAATACTTCAAGAATAATTGTGAAAGGTTTTACTCATTTAAAATATTCTGATATTTTAAAAAGAAAAAATTGAAATAGCTTATGAATTTTCCCTCTTTTTATATGCTTAGCCAATTTTGTTAAGAGTTTGTCAAAAGTAGGCAATTTTGGCTAGGTTTATAATTTTTTAAAATATTTTCTACTTAGCTCTTTTCAAGTTTTAATTCTTTTTAAATTAATTTTTTGAAAAGTTAGTCAAATGAGTTTAATCGTCGTTAAAGTCTTAAAATAAAAGTTTTCTTAATTTTTGGTCTTTTTGAAACTCAATTTTACTTAAATTAATTAAGTCCTAAACTAATTTTTTTTGTAAAATAGTCCCTTTTTCGCCAATTAACACATATATGTGTTATACACATTTTCATACATTAGTGTATATATTCATACAGCGTATATTATTTTTCATTTTATTTTTCTATATCTGCTATGTACATCTTCTTTCATGTGCAACCATTTCTAATAATTAATTTTTGAATAACAACAAATTAATTCTTTGTAATGTAGTTTATGGGAGCACGTAATACACACACTTTATATATATATATATATATATAGTGTATGTGTGTATGCTAACAATATTTATACAAGTTAAAAATTTAGTGTGATGGTCAAGGGTTTGTGAAAATTATCTGGGGTTGTGTGTTCTGTCTGGAGTTTTGGTCCTTTGTATACTTAAGCATTCACATCCATAGAGCATTTTTGGTATCATAATTATTCTAAAACTTTCTTATTCACTTAGAAAAAGGGGATCCTCCCAAGTTCTATCATATAAAATCTATGAGTGTTCTTCCATTTCAAACATCAATTTTTAACTTGGTTATGTCCTAATTAAAAAAATCTAGGTATCCTATCATTTTTCTAAAATAAAATTATATCCCTAAATAATTCTATTTTTGAAAAATATCATAGGTGAAAATAAATTTATTTAAATTAGTATATTTTATGGTGGAAAGGTATAACAAGCATGTCACTAGTTAGTTTGTTTAAATCTATTCAACTAATCAGTATAAATACACGATGATTTAGAGCTTGAGAGACTTCATTTTTCTTGCAAATAACGAGAATTTATAAAACTGCAAATATATATTCATAAAATAAAATATAACAAAAACTTTCAAAGTATGACAATTGTTCAATAGTTCAACACTCAAAAAAATAACAGAACATAAAATTAAAGTTCTCCAAATTTTGATTGATAAATAAACTTCATCAATCATCTTCCTCCACTGAAGGAAGGTTGAGATCTGAGCACAGTTCGATACTCCAGCACAATTCTCTTCAGGATTGGTCCTTTGGTGGATGTGAAGTGTATTCATCTCCTTCATCTACTATAATGAATCCTTCATCTGCTGAGATGAACTCTTTATTTGCTTAAATGAATCTTTCATCTGATGATACGCGTGATTCTTCTCTAGACACATAACCAGGCACATCACAAAACACATTAGACAATCGCTTATGTGGTTTATATGGATGAGATCCATCACTCAACATAGAACGCAACTGCTTAGCCATGACTTGGATGTTCGCTTGTACTTGTGCTTCCCCTTGTGATTTTGCAACAACAGTCTCTCTTTCTTGTGCTGCCTATAACGCCCGGTAAAATTATCAAAATACTCCTAGAATGAAGACGTGTGCATAATGAGTTTTACTATGCTCCTCAGAGATCGGATATGTAATCAGCGTGAAAAATTGAATGAAAAAATGGCTTTCAATCCAATTTTAGAGCAACCAGGTCAAAAATAATTTTTAGTAATAAATTACGAACCAATGAGGGTGCGCGATAGGTCTGCGACACGGACTCATCACGGGCCAACACTTAGTTTTTGTTCCAAAAATTTTTTACAGGATATCAGAGGATTTTCGATGAAAATAACGAAAAAATACGCGGTCCATGTTGCGAACCCCGCGTTTCAAAAGCTAACTTTTTTTTGAACTTCGTGAGGGGCATCCTAGACCTTTTCAAACCCCTCCTAGACTTAATATATGATCAAAATAGGTCATTTTAAGCATAAAAAGGGTATATAACCCATTCTTAAGCCATTCTAAGTCTCCGAAAAAGACCTAAGGCTAAAAGAAAAGAGAGAGGAGCAAGGAGTTAGAGATTTCAAGATGGATTCGTGCCAAATTGATAATCTACCTTTGTTCTAGGTATGTAAGGCTAAACAAAAATATGGAGTTGTTCTTTCATATGGCCCATAGATGGTCTTAGAAGGTAGTTGAAGGTTTTTGAGTCTATATGCATGGTTTCTTGACTATGTTCTTGAAAACTATATTAAATGTATGTATTTTCTCATGTTAATGATCATCATAAACATGTTATATTAAATTGTTCTATGTTAATCAATGAAAGCATGCAAGAATGGGGATAGGAATTTAGTCTAGAGCCTTGATTGAGAATGTTGATAGAGATTCTGATTGTGATGTGAAAATAATGATGAGTTGATAGAACTTGATAGTCTTTTGAGTCTCCATAAATGAACTCTAACAATTTGTCTATTCGATTGTTCCCTAATAATTTTTCAAATCCTTGAGTTGTTGAGTAAGATGTTAATTGATGAGATGGCTAGAATCTCTATGAGACTGATTGAATGATGAGAGACTTTATAAGGCTGAGAGAGATGAGTCAATTGAGATGTATTGACTGGATGAATTGTGTTATGAGCATTGAGTCATGAGAGGAGTATCGAGTATCGAAAGAGTAAGAGTTAGTCCAGGTCGCACTCGTCAAACTATGCAGCCAAGCGTAGGTGAGAATTAGAACCATTACATCTCATTGTGATTCCCTCTGGATAGAGTCCTTGAAATAATAGAGGACTTAACAGATTGCTGGAGTCCTTAGTGGATTTGATTCATCCCCTACCTGACAAGTATGGGATGGTTATGGCAACAACAGCAGCTTATTGTATGATCACTAGCTCGTAAGTGATTGTTGTCGGATAATAGAAACTCTCAGAAAGTTCCCAAATTGAGTACTCTAAGTTGAGTTGAGATGAGATGAGTTGAGTTGAGTTCCTTTGAGATGAGTCCCTCTGAGATGAGTCTAATTTGCTTGATGAGTTGATTGGTTGATGGATCACTTGTCTACTCTTTATTCTTTCTTTAAATAGATATTTGACGTGTTGATTGATTTCTATATCGAGTTGATATTATTTCTATATTATTTTACCTATTTTGTTTTCACTTGGCTATTTTACATTCCAGTACATTCCATGTACTGACCTCCTCCTTTGAGACTGCATCATTTCATGATGTAGATACAGGATTTGAAGATCATTAATAGGCGCATCGTTGAGGATTTGAGACGTTCAGCTGATTGATGAACCTCTCCTACTTTGGAGGGTTTATTATATTTATTTCATCTTGCTTTAGAGTTAGATTGATTAGATTTATTTTGATTGAGGTAGTCATGGGTCTGTCATTGGCACCACTTGATAGTGATAGAAGCTTTATAGACTAGAGTCGAATGTTGATGTTAAGATTTGTTGAGCTAGTTTATTTATACTAGCCCTTTTATTCATAATATTATTTTCAAGACTAGATGATGATGTGCACATTTACTTCTTTATGTCTTCCGTTGATTAGTAGAATGTATGAATAAATGAATGTGATAAGGCCAAGTGGTTCGCTTAGAGACTAGCAATAGTCTCTGAGTGTCGGTTATCTCTAGGATAGCCTCTCGGGGTATGACAAACTACGTATCAGAGTACAAAATTCAAGTGTCTTAGGGAGTTTATGAAGTCGTGTCTAGTAGAGTCTTTATTATTGGTATGAAAAGCTTCACTTCTATAATTTGGAGGCTATAGGATATTTAGGAATTGGTTCCCTTCTTTCAGATTCTAAACCATGCGATAGAGCTATTTCCTAATAAGTCTATGATGATTTGGTGATGCTCTAAGCCTTTTAATGATGCCTCATCCAGAGAAGAGATAGCAATGTTCAAACTCTTATCTATGAGACTCCTTGCGATAAAGTAATCAGAATTGTATAGAGATTGCACCAGGCCTAAGAATGAAGCCAACTAGTGTGCTAAGTTGATTGACTAGAAAGAGTGCACTATTACTCATATGAATTGTGCATTTGAGTTAGCTCTAGATATACCTAGACCCTCTAATTCAAAACTTATTTTCGATGTTACCCATGAGAGAGAAACTTATGTCTCTACTTCAATGCTACTACTTAAGAGTGAGATGTGAAAGTCTTATAAAACCTGAGTAAAATTGAATCATCCCAGAGTTAGAAGGATGATGATGGAAAGAAAGGGACAAGAAAGCAAGACTGATGACTGATCAAGGCTTGTACTTGGAGTTATGTACCTGTTAGGTAAGTAATGAGGTGATGTGTTAATTGCTTAAGTTTGATGAAAGAGTCATAAGTACCCTATGATTTTCATGATGAGATATAGAGGAAGAGTTATTGTTAGAATGTGATAGACTATGCTCAAACCAGAAGGAAGTTTATGTTGATGTAGAATTCATCCTATTGAGGGAAAAGTGTAGATGTTGAATAATGGAAAAAGTGCTTTCAAGGTGATAGATCTAAATTAGGCTTATGATTCTTAAGTAAGAGTTCATGAGATTCATTAAGTTATGTGCCTTAGTCAGATAAGGAGATATGACTAAATAGGTGAGTGGTAATGAATTATAAGGAAGGTGATGTTATGGGCAGAATACAAGTTCCCCTTAGGTAAGACAAGTGAAAGGAGGATAGCTCAATAGATGAGAAGAGAATTTAGATGTGTACCCATGATTATGTAAAGATGTGTGACGCTCTAAGCTATGACCTCTATAAAAATCTAGATAGTATATTTGAGTTGTCAAAGTGGAATGGGTTGATGTAAGCATTCCTTGTCATCTTGAGCAACTAAGTTGATTGGGACGTATGGATGGACAATGATGAGTTTTTCCCTATGGTCTGAGTCATGTACAAATGAGTTTATAGGAGCATAGAAGATTGAGTGTTATCTGGAAAAAGAAGAGGCTAGATTGTAAGAGTTGTGAAAAGTGGTTATGTACGCCATTAAGAGCAACAAATATATAGAGAGATTTCCACAAAGATAAGAGGAAGATACGAGTGGTATCTTTGAAGAGAGCCTTAGTGGCTAATTTATTTATGCGACTATAGTGTGATAGAAGAGTTTAAGATGCCTATTCTTGTAAATAATGATTCCTCAATCAGGTAGAGGTATATTATGGCCTAGTAAATGAAATTGATTCGCTAAACTTGAGAGATGACCCTTGTGCTAAGGGGCAGATGGTGATGTGACAGATCAAAGTAGATCTTGGGTGTTCGATGGTGATAGGTTGATTTGGATAAGGCATTAATTTTGCCATCTCGTATATTCCTTATACTTCAGTGACAAGGATACTCTATTTTCATCTGGTATATAATTGTTATACCCATGGCCTAGTCTTATATACCACTTATTGATTGTCATTCATCTTGAGTTGTGAGGATGAAAAATGATGAGTTCATTTATTAACTTTGATCTTACCCCATCTATTTGAGTGTTTCCATTCCTATGTTAAATGAGATGCGACCTGCGTTTTACACCACGTGTAATTCTGTGAACTCAGAATGAGTCTTGATAGATGAAGGAGATTGTATTTTCTTATTGAACGTTCTCAAATAAGATTTCTAATTGAATCTTGCTAATGATCATTGTTTCAAGTTCTTTGAGTGATCCTGTCTTCCCATATCATGATAGAAATGTCGATGATAGTAGAGGAGTGATAGTTGAGGAGAGAGAGTGAGAGTTCTTCATTTTGATGCTATTCTAGGCATGTACTAACCTTCGACTTTTTATACCATTGTTGATGGTAGGATGTGGAGATGACGAGTTCCCCTTGGTCCAAATAGTGATGTTGATAGTAAATGACAGAGAATGAGGGTAGATAAGATAGAGCCAGTGTATCCTTATTGTCACATTAGTATTGTACTTGTGTCATATAGGGGTAGAGATAGGAAGGAGGAGAGAGAGGAGACTTTATTACGTGCAATATATAGGTAAGAGTATGTTGGTGTGTATATGAGTGGGTACTCATTAAAGTGGAGGTAGAAGTGTTAATTAGGCTTAAAAATTCTAAGACAGAGTTGAAGTTGTTAGAATGATAGGCTTGAATGCATGGTCATTTTTATACGACTATTGATGGTAAACTATCGAAGACTTCATGATAGTGAAGTAGTGAAGAGGCCTAGTGATCTTTTAATGAAAGCCCCCGTGGAAGTATAGAGCTAAGGATTGAGGATTAGCTTTATATGAATATGATCATCATAAGGGTTGCACCTTGAGGCTCAGAAGTAGGCTTGAATGGAATAAGAAGATTTGATAGGTGGAGAGTTGAATAGGATCTATAACCTTAAGTTGATAGAGTAGAGTGTCATGAAGAGGAGCACAATTGGGATGAGGTGCTACGCTTCAGAGTTATACATAGAGTCTTATGTATCGATGGTTCCATTCTCGATTAGAGTTGACGGTTTCCTTCTTGATTTGAAGGAATGATTTTTGAAGTGTTTAGATGATTCGAATTGATTAAGTTTCGATGTTCCATTTGTGCTTGATGCTGAAAATATCTTTACTCTTGATCTGAACCGATTTGTCTTTTCTGAGTGATTTGTGATCGTCTAAATGGGTGGATAGTTTGATTTGTTGAGTGATTTATAGATAGTGTCTTGATTGTTATTCATGCCTGGTGATGAGAATGTTGAAGGTAAATTTCCTTACCCTTAACTAAGTTAATGGTCTTTTCTTGAAGATTGTCTATTTTTGAGTCTAAATAGAGATTGTTGATAGAAATGAGGAGTCGAAAGACAGATGGATAGATGTGAATGTTGAGTGGAGTTTTGAGTCTATTCGTGCCTTGATATCCACCCTTACTCATCATTCGACGATGAATGATGACAAGGGAGAGATAATGTAACTCTCGATAAAATTACCAAAATACCCCTAGAACGGAGACGTGTGCGTAACTCATCTTTCCATACTCTATTTGTGAATCTGAGATCGAATATGCAATCAGCGTGAGAAATTGAGTGGCAGAATGGCCTCGACCCAATTTTAGACCAATCGGGTCAAATAATATTTTTCATAATAAATTACGAACTAGTGAGGGTACGGGATAGGTCCACGACACGGACCCATCGCGGACCAACATTTAATTTTTGCTCCAAATATTTTCTATGAGATTTCGGAGGATTTTCGCCAAAAATACCAAAAAGTACGCAATCAGCATCGTGGACCCCGCGTCTCGAAAATTGGCTTTTTTAAAACTTCATAAGGGAAATCCTAGACCTTTTCAAACCCCTCCTAGACTTAATATATGACCAAAATAGGTCGTTTTAAGTATATAAAGGGTATATAATCCATTTTTAAGCTATTCTAAGACTCTGAAACAGTCATAGGGCTAAAAGAGAAGAGAAAGGAGCGAGGAGTTGGAGATTTCAAGACGGATTCGTGCCAAATTGATCGTCTACCTTCAATCAAGTATGTAAGGCTAAACAAAAATATGGGATTGTTCTTTCATGTGCATCATATATAGTCTTAGATGGTAGTTGAAGGTTCTTGAGTATATATGCATGGTTTCTTGACTATATTCTTGAAAACTATATTAAATGTATGTATTTTCTCATGTTGATGATCATCATAAATCTGTTATATTGAATTATATACTTTTCATGAGATATTGCATAAGCCCTATATGTTAATCAATGAAAGCATGCAGGAATGAGATAAGAATTGAGTCTAAAGCCTTGATTGAGAATGTTGATAGAGATTGGTATTGTGATGTGAGAATCATGATGGATTGATAGAATTTGATAGTCCTTTGAGTCTCCATAAATGAACTCTAACTATTCGTCTATTCGATTGCTCCTTACTGATTATTCAAATCCTTGAGTTGTTGATTGAGATGTTGATTAATGAGATAGTTGGAGTCTCTATGAGATTAATTGAATTAAGATAAGTCAATTGAGATGTATTGACTGCATAGATTATTTTATGAGCATTGAGTCATGCAAGGATTATCGAGCACCGAAAGAGTAAGAGTTAGTCCAACTCACACTCATCAAATTATGCAGCCAAGCGTAGGTGAGAATTAGAACCATTATATTTCATTGTGGTTCCCTCTGGATAGAATCCTTGAAAAAATAGAGGACTTAACGAATTGTTGGGATCCCTAGTGGATTTGATTCGTCCCCTATCTGGGAAGTATGGAACGACTGTGGCAACAGTGGTGACTTATTGTACGATCACTAGCTCATAACTGATTGTTCTCGGATAAGAGAAACTCCCAAAAAGTTTTCAAACTGAGTACTCTGAGTTGAGATGAGATAAGATGAGTTGAGTTGAGTTCTTTTGAGATGAGTCCTTCTAAGATGAGTCTGATTTGATTAATGAGTTGATTGGTTAATGGGTCGCTTGTCTACTATTTATTCTCTCTTTAGATAGATATTTGACATGTTGATTGATTTCTATATTGAATTGATATTGTTTATATATGATTCTACCTTTTTTGATTTCACTCAACTATTTACATACTAGTACATTCCATGTACTGACGCCCCCTTCTAGGACTGCATCATTTCATGATGTAGATACAAGATTTGGAGATCGCCAACAGGCCCATCATTGAGGATTTGAGACGTTCAGCTGATTGGTGAGCCTCCCCTACTTCAGATGATTCATTATATTTATTTTATCTTGCTTTGGATTTAAATTGATTAGCTTTATTTTGATTAAGGTAACAATGAGTCTGTCATTAGCACCACTTGATAGTGATAGAGGCTTCATAGACTAGAGTTGAATGTTGATGTTAAGATTTGCTTAGCTAGTTTCTTTCTATTAGCCCTTTTATTTATAATATTATTTTTGAGACTAGATGATGATGTGCCCATTTATTTCTTTATGTCTTCCGCTGACTAGTAGAATGTATGAATGAATGAATGTGATGAGATCAAGTGGTTCGATTGGGGACTAGCAATAGTCTCTGAGTGTCGGTTACGTCTATGATACCCTCCTAGGGTGTGACATTGCCTCTTCTTTTCCTTTGTCCTCCAAAATCTTTTCTTACTCACCCTTTGGTGCTTGATCATTGATAGGTCCATATATGGGCAGATCAATAACCAAATGTATTGGGGGAAATCCTGTATTTTTATTTTGAAAGCTCAGTTATAAATAGGTATTTTGAACCGATAAATAATAAGAGTAATAATTTTAAACTATATATCTTTCTTAATAGAGGATAATGGCTCAACATGGTCAAAATTTAGTGAAGAAATGTGTTGTTCATTAATGCCAACCTTGTCCTTCATATATCCAAGGAAAAAAACAACAACAGTCACATCATCAATATAGAAGAAAGGACCTTCAAGATATAGATAGATCCTCTATATACATCTATATTGTATCGATAGATGATCAAATTAGGAAAACTTACAATTTTGTTATCTGTAGAGAAACTTTTCTTAGTTTAAGCATTGTTGAGGGAACTAGTGGTGAAGCCATGACTACTATGAAAGAAGAAGCAAGATCAGTAATGTTGCTGATGAGTGGTGGGATGTGAAAAATGAGTTATGCGGGAGTCTTATTTATAGCTTTGACCATTAATTTTATTTGATATATATATATATATATTTAATTAAATTTATGTTTTATTAAAACTGATTTTCAACTCTAATTAATTAAAGATTATAAATTAATGATTGAATTATTTGTAATCTGAAAAGAATATTTGAAATTAAAAGTTATTTGACTACTTTTTTATTATTAGTTTGATAAAAAAGTGGTGGGATGAAAAAATGAGCTATGTAGGAGTCTTATTTATAGCTCATCATTAATTTTATTTTACATATACATTTAATAAATCTATAGTTTATTAAAATAGATAACAATATTTGAAATAAAAAAGTTATTTGAATATTTGAAATAAAAAGCTATTTGACTACTTTTTGTCATTATCTATATGATCCACGTCAATATTATTATATATTTTCATTCATTTATGATTAGAAAAAGAAATGAAGATAGAATGAATTGAGAATGATTATTAACTTTTTGTTTGTTTAAAAATAATAATTAGTACTCCCTTTGTTTCATATTAGTTGGTCATTTTAATAAAATAAGAAAGCATTAATTGATCTTTTTCCCATATATTCCTGGCAATTTTTATTTTTTTTTGAAAGTGTTCGCCCTTGTTTATAAAATTTCAAAGAAGTTTTTAATTGGTAAATTGATAAAATTATTCTCTTATTTATAATTTCTTAATATGTGTGTAAAAAAAGTGCTCAATTAATATCAGACAAAAAAAATATATCCCAATTCAAAATATTATTAGGGTTAATTATATATGTTAGTCATCATTTCTGTCCACTTCGATACATATTTGGGTTCGCTCAGTTTCCCTACTTAAGTTTGTTTATATATATACATACTATTTTTGGTGTGCACGTGTACATCATAAGAATATATAATTTTGAAAAAAAATGCATATTATTGTTTAGTTAAATAATACGTTTGAATTATACAATCATTAGCTAAAGGAGAAACTGTATACAATTTTGACTTGCTTTTGAAAGTGTTTGAGAATGAAGTGAGAAGGAGAAAGGAAGAAGAAGAAGAAGAAAGAAGAAGAAGAAGAAGAAGGAAGAAGAAGAGAAATCAGCGTATTAGGGAAACCATTTGGGGGAAAAATATTAACTCTCTTCTTTGATGAATGTATGAGTACATGTATATATACGATATTTAATTCTCCACATTAACTCCTATATGACTCATCCACATGTGATTAATTCCTCTTCTAATCTCAACCAACTAACCAACTAACTAACCAATCATAACTAACTA